>CABHPQ010166193.1:22813-53479 GCA_902168405.1 Peromyscus aztecus
TTCTTTCTTTCTTTCTTTCTTTCTTTCTTTCTTTCTTTCTTTCTTTCCTTCCTTCCTTCCTTCCTTCCTTCCTTCCTTCCTTCCTTCCTTCCTTCCTGCTTTCTTTTTTTTGTTTTTTTTCCAGACAGGGCTTCTCTGTGTATCCCTGGCTGTCCTGGAACTTGCTCTGTTCCAGGGCACAGAGATCCACAAGCCTCTGTCTTCTGAGTGCTAGGATTAAAGACGTGCCACCACAGCCCAGTGAAATATATGTTTCTTAATAGGAACTCCTTCTCCTTTCTATCACATGTCATCATTTCACATGTGCTCCTGTTTTGCACAGATAAGGTATGTCTGGGGAAGGGGCACTGTCTTAGTTAGTGTTTCTATTGCTGTGAAAAGACACCATGATCCCAGCAGCTCCTATATAGAAAAACATTTAATTAAGGAGGGGGCTTACAGTTCAGAGGTTTAGTCCATTATCATCATGGTGGGGAGCATGGCAGTGTTCAGGCAGGCATAGTGCTATATGTTGATCTGTTGATATGCAGGCAACAGGAAGTAGACTGAGGTTCATACTGAGTGAAGCTTGAGCAAAAGAGACCTCAAAGCCTACCCCTACTATGACACAATTCCTCCAATAAGGCCATGCCTACCTACGTCAACAAAGCCATACTTCCTAATAGTGCCACTACCTTTGGGGGCCATTTTCTTTCAAACTACCACAGGCAGTTTCTGCAGTTCTAACTCCACAGGAAGAATGTTGTGGCAGAATTCCTGACTTTCTGCAGTGAACTGGGTTTGTGATTCTCTTCAAAGCAGTTTGAAGCATTACATCTTTCCCTGAGGCTGATGGGTTAAAGCTAACGTGCGATGGTTCTGAGGTTCACAAGAACCACTTGTTTTTCAGATCCATTACTGTATCCTGCTGTGTATATCACTCTGTATAAACAAAATCCTGATTGGCCAGTAGCCAGGCAGGAAGTATAGGCGGGACAAGCAGAGAAGAGAATTCTGGGAACAGGAAGGCTGAGTCAGGAGATGCTGCCAGCCGCAGCCATGAGTACCAACCTGTAAGATACTGGTAAGCCACGAGCCATGTGGCAAGGTATAGATTTATAGAAATGGGTTAATTTAAGATAGAAGAACTAGGTAACAGGAAGCCTGACACGGCCATACAGTTTGTAAGCAATATAAGTCTCTGTGTGTTTACTTTGTTGGGTCTGAGTAGCTGCGGGACTGGCAGGTGAGAGAGATTTGTTCTGACCGTGGACCAGGCAGGACTGGAGAAAACTCAAGCTACAGTATCTCTTACAGGAGTTTTCCTTTCTTGCTTAATTACTTGTTTGCTCATAGTTTGTCTTTTCTAAGTGAAGCAGTGTGTTTTTTATTCTGCAGAATTACAACCATTTTCTCACTGAACTGGCTTAGAGCTGAAATTCTTATTCTGAAACTGAGAATATGCCACACCTTTTGTATAGCTACAGGAAACAGTCATGTTTAAAGAAAACAAATAAAAAAACAAATTCCACACCTCTCAGCCCCACAAAGGTAAATTTTCTCATAAAAATGATAATACATTTTGCTCACCTACCACACCAGAGAAAAGTCTGAGCAAATTGCTCGCATTGTGGGGAGCCTCCTTTCTTCACCTCTACATCGCTGTCCTGTCTTTTGTAACTTTTTTCTCTTGTCTCTTTTTTTTTCTATTAACTATACATGGCACTCACAGTAGGATTTATCTTCTTATCGCCCTTTTTTTTCCTTTCATTATCATAAGTAAAATATTATTTTTCATTAAAATATAAAACCTGGAATGACTATCCCCTCCCCCTATTTGAAATACATTGATAAGGTATCGCTGGCCACTTCTGGACTTTGTGAATTGATTGAAAAATCGTGCTTGAGGAAACAGTGTCAGGAAAGTGTCTTACAGCCCCCGACTATCTCCAGTGAATTAACCGTCAAACATCCCAAAAGTTCTGAGTCAGATGAGCACAAACCTCAGTTAGTTTATCTCCACCAAGGTACTGCCCTCCTAAGACCATGCTCAAGTCCTCTGATGAAAACTGATGCCTTTGGTGTGGGATGGTGACACTTCAGGGGAAGTGGAAATAGGATCATACATATGTCTTTCTGGATTTTTACAAGATGAAAACCAAGAAACCGGAATAACATAACATTTAAGAAAAAGAAACTTTGTCAGTTAATTACGTGATGCTTTAGCTTTAAACAAGAAGACAGCATTTGGGCATTAAATTGAAGTAGTTTTATTCTTTGTGTTTTCCAGATGATTGACTAATATTTTTGCTGTGAAATAATCCTCTTGTACACTGTAAAGATTTGTCACTCAAGGTGGTTTAATAAAAATGGTGATTGGCCAGTAGCCAGGTGGGGTGACCAAACTAAGAATGCTGGGAAGAGGAAGGGTAGAGTTAGGGGGCACCAGCCAGATGCAGAGGAAGCGAGATGAGAATGCCACACTGAGAAAAGGTATCAAGCCATGTGACTAAACATAGATAAGAATTATGGATTACTTTAAGTATAAGAGCTAGTTAGTAACAAGCCTGGGCTGACAGTCAAGCATTTAAAATTAATATAAGCCTCTGTGTGGTGATTTGGGAAGCAGCTGCTGGGTATTTGAAGGTTGCTTGTGGAACAGAAAATTCTGCTTACATATTTCTACACCAGCTCTTATTTAGAATCCCCATGTAATGGCACTCAGTAATTTTTCCTTTACATATTTTCCCACACTATCACTGAGTGAGCTAAAATATTTATGACTGTGAGAAGAAGAAAAACAATGCCTTACCCTGTGTATATCTATCAAAATAGACTTACACATTGTCTAAATATTGTTGACACTATAAATTGTTTTTTAGTATGAATTAAATAACTATACTTTCATGTAAAATATTAGTTGATTTATGACACAGTACTCCAGAGAATTGTGAGTTGCATCCACAAGCATTTGAATCTGTCTCATTCTCCCATTTTTTTCATTGTTTTGAGAGAGTGGCATGTTTCAGTCCTGCTTTGTATGAAAACAAATCACAATTGTAAACTATTAGCTTCAAAAGGAAAATGGCTTTTAAGCAGTATATTCTTTTTTAAAGTTTAATGGCTACACCCAAGACAAAACAAAGCTGGAAGAAATTCTATGTATCTAAGAAGTTGCAAGAACACATTGCTGGCAAAAATATAATCAAGCATTGATTTTTATGTTCTACAAAACTAAAAAGGTTACTTTCAACGTATTTCCCGTAGCATAAAAAAATCATTCCCCTTTTTATTCTTTATTTATAACTACACTTTGGAAACTTGAAACTAGGTTATCTGGGGTCATTCCAAAACTACAAGAATTCATATGGATGCCTTTATGTGCTTTAAAGGAAAAAAAATTGAAAAACGTATTTTATGATTGTCTGCAGTCATTCGAGGGATAAAACAGACTTGGGATACAAATATAATATTGGAAGCATTTTGCAATTTAACATTTCTTTAAAATGGTCAGATGAAACAGACACTCTTTGTGTTCCACCTGTAAACACAGTCTCTGTTATATTATTTAATAGATGATTTATTTTCTAATGAAAGTTAAATAAAATAAAATTTCCCCATGAAACAGATTCATAAACAACATGACTGAGGCATCTCTGTGTGGCATACAGTGTGTATGATACAGGAGAGTGGGAGAAATTTACAAATAACATTCCTGCATCACTAGCATCTAGCCAAAGAAAAGTCTGAAAGTAGTTACATACTTTATACAGCCTCAAGCTAATTCCATCTGATTGAATGACCAGAAAATGGTGAGATAATAGGACTGACTGGTAGGGATTTCATATGTAGATATAACTAAAAGAGGTACGTTGAGCCCAGTGTATCTTAAATATATATCTAAATACATTGTGATATGTGAAGAAAACTCTGCCACATTACCAACTTTAATAGCCACAAAAGAATATCATACAGCCAAAGCCAGCAAGAGCATATGCATTGTGCATGTATATACAGTGTTTTTACATCCTTCTGTAACCTCACATTTGACACTGTACATACAAGACCAGGCTGTTAGGAGAGATGGCTTTTTTTCTGAATCCCTTCTAGATGTACTTTACAGTTTTGAATACCATAGTTTAGGATTTTCACTTGTCAGCAATGCACACAGCAAAATTTTGATGGATGGAAACTGCAAAATAGAAAAAGGCCGCTGAGATTATTTTGATTGCCATTAAGATATATTGTGTATATGTTTATATCAGCTGAAATGGAGATATATCAGGAAAACTATAACTCAAAAGCATCCTCATGTTGCATGACCATGAACTCAGAAGCCTACCTAACAACCTAAGAACTCCCCACAGTGTAGATGTGTAAATGTCCTGTAATGATTCAGATTATATAAATGTATATCCTGTGACTAGTGAGCTCTAATTTCTACATATGGATGTGTGTGCATGTTGTGTGCCTAAATTAGTATGTACATACTGATTTATTTAAAAAAAAAAGTCACAAAGGATGTAGTGATCTGATTAGTCCTTGTGTCCCTGACATGCAGCTGCAATCAATTCCCTCATTAGGAATTTGAATTAGATAAGATTTGAGAGAAATTTCTCAGTACTTAAATGAAGGAGACTGCAAACACATGTGGACTGGGTGAGATAGGTAGGATGACTTGAAAATGTCCACACCGGCGCCAGGCGGTGGTGGCGCACGCCTTTAATCCCAGCACTCGGGAGGCAGAGGCAGGCGGATCTCTGTGAGTTCGAGGCCAGCCTGGTCTCCAAAGTGAGTTCCAGGAAAGGTTCAAATATACACAGAAAAACCTTGTCTTGAAAAAAAAAAAAAAGTCCACACCGAGCTTTCAGACACGGGAAGAATGATGATGCCTCATTAAACCCAGGATCCCGGGAAGGAATACATTGAGCTCTACCCCTTCCTTTCTTTAGTTTTATACTTGATCATTTCATTGTTTTCTCATCTCCCATGTAATATAATGCTATAACAGCAGTGTAAAATCCAAGTGATGCTTTTGTTTGAATAGGGCCCTATGCTGAGATAACAGAATGATTGTGGTAGCAGAAGCTTTACATCTTTATCCTTCTGGTCATGTCTCTACCACTTTGGCTCACTTGTCTAATTGTCAGGAGGTGGGCTGCTTAGACATTGTTTAAATTGTTGGTCCCCACATTTTTTATGTGTTCACCAGAAATTAAATCTTAATAATGGGTGACTATTTGGTGCAAGTCCTTGATAATACTTATTTTTGAAGTATTATTCTTAGACCATTAGGAAGACAACTCTAAAATGTCTCTCAAATACATGTATAAAAATATAAGCACCCCCATCATTTCTGAAGTTCTGGTAATTATATATGCAAATATTTTGATGGTTGCCTTTAATTGTCAAGCTGAAACAATGTAACTCTTCTAGGAAGAGACTCTGGCAAGGAACTGACTAGATCGTGTTATCCTTTGGACATGCCTTTGAATGACTGTGGGGGTCACCTTAATTGATATTGGGAGATTCATGCTGAATGTGTTCATTAGTACTCTCCAGTTTGGAGCTAGGATTGTGTAAAAGCAAAGACAAGTAGCTGAGTACTAGGCATGTGTGCATTATTTCTCTCTCTGCTCTAAGATTTGATGTGGCCTCAAGTTTGTGCCTTGATGTCGTCACAGTGATGAGCTGTAACCTGGAACTGTATGTCAAATAAACCCTTTTTCCCCCTAAGTTGTTTTTGTCACGGAATTTTATCACAGCCAGAGAAATAAAACAGCCAATACCCAAATTATTTTTTTCCAATGTTACAAAGTATAGCTCCTTCATAAAAATGGTTTATTTATGAAAAGTACATTAAATAACCAAGAATATAAATTTTCAGGATTTTATTTTTAACCCTAGTTAATGAGTGAGTTCTGAAAGATTGAAAACCCAGAATCCCAATTTCAAAAGTAGAGTATATAAAACTATAACAAAAGAAAAAATACTCCATCTCTTATCCTAATATATTTACTCATTACAAAATTGTGAAAGTGAAAAATCTTTTCTGAAGTCTATCATCTATATTGCTTATGTAGTTATTCCATTGAATTCAAAAGGAGAATACACGAGAAAGTACACATTTGATATAAAGTCACTTCCTACCAAAGAAAGCCATAGACAAAGAATTTTCATTTTCCTTCACTAGTGAACAGATCAGACTGATTTTATATTAGGGAGCCTGAATTTATCCTCTCATCTGCATACAGTAATCTGGCATCAATACAGGTTATTGTTTGTCTCCTTTCAGCACAAGGTATATTAAATAATACATAAATAAACATGTCAAGCAAAACCCATTTATTGTCACAAGAAAGTCATTTGGTAGACAGCTTGTCAAAGACTGGAGAATGAACATGTTTCTAAAACACATTTTGCCTCTAACAAGTTGATGTATTCAAGAAAAACTTATAGCAACATAGTGTTGCAAAAGGGATAACTGAGCCCCATACATCTGAGCTTTAATAGAAATTACTAAAGCACATCTAAGTTTGTTATATTTGTGACTGAAACTAATTGTCTCTTAATTGTAATGAATTCTAATAATTTCAGAAAGTGTATTCTCCTTGCTTATTAGCATGTAATTATGCATTATTCAACATGCCAAAAACATGAGGGAAAAAAAGCAAATACGTTTGGAAGTACTATCTTCACCTTTACTTTATTATTTTGTTAAATGTTTTTAAGTGAAATAAAACTACATTGCTTTCCTCCCTCAAGTCCCTCCCCATTCACCTCTCAAACCCTCCTGTGCCCCCACTCCCATTAATAGCCTTTCTTTCTTTAATTATTATTATTGTTAGATATGTATATGTGCATGTGTATGTATAAATACATATGTGTATGCATAAATACATCTAAATACAACCTGTTGAGTCCATTTTTGTTGGTGCTGTATACCTTGCTTCTAGACTGACCACTCTATATTGGACAACCAATAAGAGGGTTCATCCCTGGGAGAGGCATAGATAATAGACAGACAGACAGATATACATACTCATATATGACTTCATTATATATATGTATATTTATATATGTATATGTATATATAATGAAGTTGAGACACTATGACTGGCAATACACCCCTCAAGAACACAGCCTAACATAAACGCCCAGTACCAGGCATGAGAAACCCCCTTTCAAATGGTTGATCAGGGTAGTCCAAGAGACTCCCAAAACAATATAAAATATTAGTGCATCCCTTGGTTGCCTATTAGATATTAACATTAGGTCCCTGTTGTTGATGGCATTGTACACTTAGAACACAGGACTTGAATGACTTCAGCTGGGTCTGACTTGAAATCCCCACTTGCAAGGTCTGTCTTCCATAGTTCCAAATTCTATGAATGCTGCCAAGGGAAAGAAGCAATCCAACAATCTTACCCAGGTGTAACAACCAAGAAACACAGTCATTGCCAATTTGGCAAAATATGCATAAAAGTACAATTAGTGGTACTCACATGTCATTGTCAACCAATCATTGCTGTCAACCAATCAGGCTGACTGAACAGGAGGAAATCCTGCCTGATACTGAAAACCCACCCAGCTTCCCAGAGCTAGTGAGGTCATGGAACTCCTAGGAGACTCTATTATGCCTTCTTTGCTAGGCCAGCACAAGTCCTTACTACATTCTAAATCATATCTTTATACTGACAAGAAAGTATAGGTACCATGCTTCATCAAAGTAGACTCTCTTTACAACAAATTGAAACCATCACAGAAAACCACAACTAGACACAATTCAGAGGTCCACAGGTCCTGAGGAGCCCAACCCTGACACCTGCAGCTAGGGTAGAGGAAACTTTGTAAAAGAGGGACTGGGAAGAATGTAAGATCCAGAAAAGCAGGATGTTTGTGTTAAAGAGTCTTTCTTCAAACTAGATGCATAAATAAGACCAGAACAGTGACAATATCTATGGACATGTTGACGACAAAGGTGAAAATTTCACAATCTCACTGCTAGACAAAGAACTACATTCTGTGGTGGCATTGTGTTCCCCAAAATATTGTGCACCTTAATAAACTTATCTGGGGTCAGAGAACAGAATAGTCACTAGATACAGAGGCTAGAAAATGGTGGCAATCACACCTTTAATCCTAGCACTCCAGAGGCAGAGATCCATCCGTATCTCTGTGAGTTTAAAGCCATACTGGAAACAGCCAGGCATGGTGACTCACACCTTTAATCCCATGAAGTGAGCCTTTAATCCATGGAAATGAGGGCAGAAAGTAGAAAGATATATAAGGCGTGAGGACCAGGAACTAGAGACTGGTTAAGCTTTCAGGCTTTTGAGAAGCAGTCCAGCTGAGATCCATTTGGATAAGGACACAGAGGCTTCCAGTCTGAGGAAGTGGGATCAGCTGAGAAATTAGCAAGGTGAGGTGGCTGTGACTTGTTCTGCTTCTCTGATCTTCCAGCATTCACCCCAATACCTGGCTGGGTTTGATTTTATTAACAAGACTTTCTAACAATTCATGCTACAACATTCACCTTTAGTTTTATTCCATTGGCTGTTTCCTCATCCTTTCATGTTCTAGTAGAGCAGCAGAAAAAGAAGACTCAGCTCCTAAAAAAACAGCAAAGGCTTTCCTGTGCTAGAACCTGTGAAATTATCTCTTGAGGGTTAAGAGAAAGGAGTGGACTATTTCGCTATTGCTCCATGTCCTCACACATGGTTAAGGATAAAAATAACAAGCAAAGATGCCAATAACAAAAAAGTAAAACCACTCAAAATGCCCATCATTTTTACAATTGAATTATCCTAGAAAAATATAAATGTTAACATACAAGGCTAACAAAAAACACAGTAACCTTCTCCACCTCTGAGTTGCGTAATAATCATCTATCAACAAGTGAATCAAACATGAAAACACATTGTTCAAATAATGGCTCAATATTAATTATTATTGGTAGTAGTCATATTTGAAATAGTTTCAGAATTATAGCAACCCATCAATGCCAAATTATTGAGTTCAGATTACCATTTACATACAGAAAGGCTCACCATACCTTACAAGAATTCAAACTAGATTCTATTGAGTAAGGTAACCCTGACTCGGAAAGACAGCTGTTGCATGTTCTCTTTCCTAGCTCTAAATCTACAGATGTGAATATACAGCCTGGAGTAACTGCAGGATCTAGAAAAGTAAATTGTTACCACCAGAGCAATAGAGAGAAGACTAACAGGGTACAAGTGATCTGATCAGGGATCAGATAAATTCAGAAGGAGGATAAAACGACTATATGGATGTCTGGAAAGGTCATAAGGAATCATACTGCTAACTATCCACCTAAAAAACCCTATAATAACTGTAATTCTCTCTATAAATATACATATATAATTCAAAAACCCCAATACCAGACTTAAGCCCTCTTTTGAGCTGTTGGTCAGTGTTTTATACAAGAGGCCCAAAACAAACACACAGCTTTTTGCTATTGTCTTTAGTTGTTTCCTGGGACTGGAATGTAAGTTGCTATTGCTGATGATACCTTGTGTCTCAAAATGAGGGCACAAGAACCCTAAGCTGGAACTGACCTGAATGCATACTCCATGAGGACTAGCTTTCATGGTACAATAAGGAGCTATGCAAGCTTCTAAATGAGGGAGGTTTACCCAGTTATGACACCTCTGAACTACATCTATGACCATCACGGCAAGATAAATCTTAAGGGTTCAGTAGTGACATCCATAACTTGCCAGTGAACAACAGCTCTCTAATTGGACTTAAGATCTGCTCAACAAGAGGTAAGCCATGCCTGTTACTGGAAAGCTAACTAACAACTCAAGGCAGGTGAAGTCATGGATATTAGTAGACAACTTACAACCACTGCTTTACAAACATAATCCCTAACAATAATCTATATATTTGGAGTGAGCTTTACCGAGTCCACTACCAATGATGGGACACCTCATGCAGCCTTAAGGCAGGGGGAAGAGCTTGGACTTGCCTCTACTGGATGTGCCTCCCCATGGAAGGCCTTGCCTTCCTGTGGGGGGGGGAGTGGAGGAGATGGGGGGATGGGAGGAGGGAAGAGGGGGATCTTTGATTGGTGTGTAAAATGGATGAAAAAAATTATTAATTTAAAAAAAAGAAATAGAAAACAAAAAGGAGAAGTGACTGATAAAAGAAAAAAATCTATTTTTTTGTCCTTATAATCACAAATTATTACCTATCATTAAGGAAGCTTCCCTTTGCTACAGACAGAGATCACTACATAAAAGTACAGCCAAACAAAATGTAGAGTTATGGAGTCCAGCCCCAGTGGGCTACAAACTTGCCCAAACCTATGCTCAGGGAATTTGTGGAAGAGAGCATGATGAGATCAAAGAGCCAGAAGATTAGAAAGTTTGCTGTGAGAATATGTTTCCTAGGAATGTCAGAAGCTATACTCATAAAACCTAATCAATATACTTGTTCAGATATAAGCTAAACAAGGATGACACCTGTAGAAATGCCTAAATGAATGAAGAAAAGCCAAAGAACTATTAGAAACTAAGGACAACCGAGAGAAGGAGAAATAATCTTCCCCAGGGAACAGCACACCAGTTGGTTATCTGACACCTATGGTCAGCCATAAAAACATACATAGAAGTAACAGTATGTGTACTGAGCAGGTTACATTTAGGAATATATGTGTAAGTATATACACATGTAATAACAATGAAAAAAAAGGACCATGAATTTGAAAGGGAATAAAGAGGGGTGTATAAAAGGGTTTGGAGAGAGAAAGGGAAGGGAGAAATGATGTAATTATATTATAACCTCAGAAATAAAATAAAATAGTTATTATGTAATTAAGATATGCTAATTAAAATCTGTAAAAACTATTTAAGAAAATAATAGTTAAACTAACTTCTTGTGAAACAAATATTTAAATTAAAAGCATGTGATAAGCCAATAAGATAATGAGAAACTTACAACCTTCAGTGAGTTCTGCTTTTCTAACAAATTAAAAACAAAGTTCCCAAACTTTGCTGTGAAATAAGTCATTTTGGGTCTCAACACTTACTTGCTTTCTTTAGGGAAAATTTAGTCATCTAGGACTGGATGTATGGATAAAAACTAAAAGCTAAAAACTGAAGGTTTCCACTCTCTCCCTATGATATAAAATCAAGCCTCACATATAATATTGTCTACACACACATCCATATGTTCACACATACATGTACACATGCACTTACACATATGTAATCTGTTGTGTATAATGTTATTATTAGATCAGTAATACCTCAAATCTTTCTTCTCCTTTTGCACTGAAACTATAATATTACTTCGGAGTTTTACTTAAGGGAAATGGAACAGTATTTGTGAGGCAGGATTTGACTACTTTTGCACAAGAATTAGGTGGCAGGATATGCACAATGGAATGGAATTTTAAGCAGGACCATACTCAATGGAGTATAGGCTGCCGAGGTCATTAAATTCTCATGAAGTGTTTGTGCAAATCTGGATACATTCTGTATTTTATCATGCCAACAAAGGCTGAAATGCAAAAGCTTTCTTACCAAGAAATGCAAAGAAGAGCTGAGGAGATGGCTCAGCTAATAGAATACTTGCTGAGAAAGTGTGAGGAACTCAGTCTTTCCTGGGGGGATGAGGAAAGGCTGATCACTGGCCAGACAGGCTCCACAAACTGAAAAATTCCAGGTTTGATAAGAGATCCTATCCCAAAAAAAATAAGGTGGAGAAAAATTGAGGAAGACACACAGACTCACACATATGCATACACACACTTGCACAAACAAACACCCAAGAAAGGAGAATGCAAATATATACATATACACAAAAAAGAACACATGCACACATTCACATACAAACATGAGCACACACACACACACAAGAAAGAAAATTCAAAGGCAGAGAAAACCAGGACAAAAATCTAAAGCTTACAAGAGCAGATCATATGACCTTGCTTGGTGCTCTGTAAGCATACCCTGGTAAGAAAGTTGGGTCATATATTGCAGAGTGTGGCAGCCATTAAGATTGGAAATGGGATGCATGGTTTCAAATAACTCTCTGAGGAAGATCAGTCTCACTGGCATGTGGAAGATGGATTGAAAGACAGGCCTGAAGGGAGTGCCATAAGAATTGCTAATGGTTCAAATGAATAATGAAGGAGGCCCAGTGTGAAAAACGAGGTAGTAGAGAACAAAATGCAGTGACCTGTGATATTTATTTAAAAAGCATAAATAGTATTATATTACTTACAGAAAAAAAAATATGAGAAAGATGAAAGAGTTGACTAGCGGGCCCTCTGTACAGGAGTCTGCCGGACAATGAGAGAAGTATGATGAGAGAATCAACTCCGTGGTGGTGTTATTCTGGTTTTGTTCTTATCTTGGTGGTGTGGGAGGTTGCTGATGTTATTGTGTTGTATGTTACATTGCTATAGATTAAACCCAGGGTAAATTCCGGTCACACACTGTTTCTGAGCTTCATCTCCAGCCCCTTATCCCAATTTTAAAAACATTGAGTGAAGTATTGTATATGTGATGTCTGAAAATTAGGTTCATGTGTAAATCAAGAGCCCACGAATAAATACTAGATGAATGTGAAGCTGTCACTATAAAGTTGTAATGAGATAGTATATATGAACAACAGTAGTGCCTGGGCAAACCAACAAAGGATAAGGAAGAAAAGGCTCTAGCCTTTGGTTTTCGGCAATAGAATCATTAAGAAGTAGTTATAGAAACATAGAACTATACCACTAAAAGTGATGTAGACAGTGGTAACCAAGGAATAAATGAAACAGAAACAATTTAGAAAATGTGAAGAAAACGAAAAAGAATTTTAGCAAGAAAGTGGCCACACTGTCAACTTCTTAAGGAAATAAAATAACAAGGCAAAAGAATAAAAGAAGAACACAGTGCATCTGTTGAAGGAATTTCTAGAAACTCGGAAATAATCATAGTCAAAAGAGGTTGGATAAAATCATGGGGCAGATTGTAAATGAAATACATCATTCAATGCTGCCTTTATTCTATTTTTAAGTCAAATTTTAAATAATTAATATTGACTTGGTACTGTGTGATGATTGTGGTCCCTCTTGGACTTGTGTGTTGGATCTCTAACCTCTGCTGAGGCAGTGTTTACAGATAGGGCCTTTATAAACAAATTAAAGTTACACGAGTTCATAAGGGCGAAGCCTGGATCTAGCAGAAGAGTGACAGAGAGTAAGAAGAGGGACAGAGAGAGACACAGCGGACTCAGAAGACAGATCTCTCACAAGGAAGACAAAGAGACAATGTGATCCCTTGGGAAGCGGTGGCCATCTACAAGCCAAGAGCAGAAAGTTCAGAATGACATCTGTCTATGTAGCATCTTTGTATGACGTTCAGCCTCCAGAACTGTAGGAAATGAACTATTTCAGTTGGAGTCATCTATTATTCCATGGTCCTCGGCATTAGCAGCCCTCAGGAATATACTTGGCTTATGTTAAGACAACTTGTGTTACATGTTGATTCAAAAATTTCTTGGCTAATTCTATGTTGTACACAACATTCAAAATAAGAAATTTGTACAAAAGCCCAAAGGGAAAATCCATCTTCAAAAGAGTATTTTCCTATCCATAAATCCTATGTATCTTCTTTCTGGTGGAAAAGTTAATAAAGGTTTCTTATATGTTACTGGATTGCTCATATATTTTGCATTTATGGGGAGAGAAGGCCCTGATTATCAAGGCCTACTATATTAGGACTGAATGTGAAACCTAAGCATTTCTAGGGGATGAAAATGATAACCTTAAATTCCTCTTCTGTGGGTCTCACAACCTCAGGGATACACAGGCTGAGCATGAACAGAATGCAATGGTTCCTTGAGCAACTTAGACAAAGAGAAAACAACAGGAGAGCCGAGGTCATTGCCTTTGTTGTCTGTTGTAGACAGTAACTGTCTTGAGCTCACTGATGGACTCAGCCTCCAAGGAGCAAGCAAGAAATGCCTTCTCAAGACCAAATTGTGCAGCCGTAGTCTTCTGGCACCAGGCAGTTTAAAATTCAGCACCTGGCAACAGAAACCAACTGTGCTGTGCTCAGTGATTCTCCCCAGAGCCATCTGGAGCACGTGGACCATTTTACACATTGTGCTTGCTGCTCTTATGAGTTTATGCCCCTGGACCAGAATAAGAATATAGCAGCAGTAACTCTGGATCTAAGATAGATAAATAATTAATTGTAAACTCAGCCAGAAGCCAGAGCTGCTGGCTTCAGTTGACGAAAAGCAACTACTTCCCTGAAGCCAATGCTGAGTGCACAGCCTGTGGAAAAGCCCCAGAGTGCCGTGATATTTGCAATATGTGTGACTGACAGTCTCCTTTTAAAAGAGTTTCAAGTTTCAGTTTTCCCAAGTGATGCTGGGAGTAGCCTGTGCTTCTTCTTCCTCACAATGGAATTCTTCCTGTTCGTGCTGGGTACTTAGTATTTTGGAAAGAGAGAGAGAGAGAGAGAGAGAGAGAGAGAGAGAGAGAGAGAGATATTTTCTTAACATTTTAATTGTTTAGAATTGACAGAAAGTTAGACCTACCTTCCTTTAAATGGAGTTAAGATTTTACCTTTGTATTTAACCTCGGGGGTTCCATCACATTCATAAAACTGCTAAGACTAGCCAGTCATGAAAGGGTTAAGTTCAAATATAAACATCAGAATTTCCCCTTCAGAAATTCAAAGCCAAGCACACTGGCCATTCATTTACATTCATTTTTCTCAGCTCATTCTAAACATATTATAGTAATAGTCAATCATAAAAATAAACAAAAATATTCCCTTGGTTAAGGATGAACCAGACAACTACATAAGTAGAGGTTAGGATATACAGAAATACCAGCATCTGAATTTTCTCTTTTTGCTTACCAATTTTTGTTTCAAGCAATGATTTTGGGAAGCTAATAACAAACAAACAAACAAACAAACAAAAACAAACCCAGGAAAAATCATTTAAATTACATATTTAATTATACACACACACACACACACACACACACACATATATATATATATATATATATGGTGTTTGAATAGTACATAAGTATTGAATGAAAGTCTTTAACATTTATCCCATTATGGCTGTTACTGATATCCTTATTGATCAAGGCCATATGTTCACTTGAAGTCCCATGATGCTCCTCGATATTCACTAGGAGTGTGTTCTGAATAACAGAATGTCAGTCCAGCAACCCCAGTTTTTCCTGAAGTCTTACCATACCTACACACATCCTGAGTATGGAGTAATGTTCTTTAAGAGAACATGAACTACCAGCATCTTCCTCCTCACTCCGACTAACTTCATATACTTGGGGATGCTCTCTTCTCTCTCTCATCTATTCAACTGATTGTTTCCACCTCGTTGCCTTTTTCAGAAAGTAATGGCAAAAATCACGAGGTTTCAGGAATTTTAATTCAGGGGTCAAGATCCCCAAGACAAAGAAACAATAAGGTTCAGTCCTGTTACATACATAGTGAAATGGATAGAAAATAGACCCCGGGGAGAGGAAATTCAAAAAGCAAAACAAAAATCAGAATCAAAAAGTGTGCCACTGTGATGGTGGCTTAGAGCCTAGATATACAAATGTGGCAAGTTTTGGCCATATGGTTTATAAGTCATATCACCACGAATGGGATTGGACTTCTTTCCTTGCCAACATCTTATAAAAATATATAATACACTAATATAGTGTGTAGGCTACTATGAACAGAGAAAATATGCATATCTCAATATTTTTTTCCACAAAGTGAACAAACCTAAGTGACCATACTAACATGCAGGAAAAAGGGTCCCCAAAGTCCCACGAATCTCCCTCCCTGTTCCCCTCTGTCACTGCTGCCTCCTGCCCAAGGTATCTACACTCTCCTAGCACCGAGAGTTTTTCATGGCTCCAGTGAGCACCGTTTCTTAGCCTCATTTTGATGTATTTGCAATACGGACTTTTAATCTTCATAACGCAACGTGGTGTCTTCCTACCCTCCTATCATTTTCCTATGGTGAAAAAGTTACACATGGTACCTACCATGTGTCACTGCCGAGAATCTCTCAATATTATTCAAACCCATTTATGCTGTGATTTTGAATACTGTTATTAAAGAAAGATTATTAAATAGGAAAAAAGTGGGCTCAATACGATTGCAAACCTTTGTGTTGGATACAGATTCTTATTCAACTTGAGGCAGACCCATATTAACGAGGATGTGTGAGGAAGAGGTGAGTCTGCTGCAAGATGAAGGAAGGATCCTCTGCAACAAAGAGGGCACGAGATCAACACTTTAAATCCTGTTTCATTTATCACCATTGCATGGAATTGATTTTCTGTCCTTAGAAACCAGGATATTTTGTAACTGAGCCACCAGAAGGAAACACGGTTTGACTCCCAACTTTTTTTTAAAGGAAAGGGAGGTGTGGGTGGATTTGGGAGGAGTCAGTAGAGGGAGTCCAATGTGATTAAAATACATTGAGTGAAATTCTCAAATAATTGATAATATTGTTTAAATTTTAAGAAGGAAAGCAGGACAGTTTTCCAACCTGAGTGCAAATTAGATTCACATATAGATTAGACCTTCATGATAGTTTTGTGACTTTCCTTACATTTTTGTGCTTAGTTATTACGACACAAATTACCATCACTCGATGTTTGTCAATGATGTGATTGGTTGAATTTTCCAAAAGTATTTACTAATCACTCATACATTGTTTCTAAATAGTGTCATGACACAACCAAACATTTGCATGGAAAGATACAATATCCAATCTTATACTTAGAGACAAATGACAAAATTCCCCAAAGTACTGAATTTCAAAAGCATGAAATTGGGGAAATCTTTAAAAAACAAACTTTAAAAGTGGTGTAGGGAGGAGGGGACTGGACCTGCCTTGGCTGAGTCTGCCAGGCTGGACTGACTCCCCAGGGGAGACCTTGCCTTGGAGGAGGTGGGAG
Source organism: Peromyscus aztecus (assembly GCA_902168405.1). NCBI lineage: Eukaryota > Metazoa > Chordata > Mammalia > Rodentia > Cricetidae > Peromyscus > Peromyscus aztecus. The sequence continues at coordinate 39,762 of CABHPQ010166193.1, forward strand.
TGGAAGGTGGATTTGGGGGGGAGGGCTGAGGGGTGGGAGGAGGGAGGACAGGGGAATCAGTGGCTGATATGTGAAATTAAGTCAATTATAAAATAAAAAATACTATAAAAAAAAAGTCAGTGCATCAGGTTAGAAGACTCCCTTACAGAGGATGGGTCTCTGAAGTTTGCTGTACCCTCCCTTTCCCCCCGCCTGCCCCCATCTCCAGTGGATCACACAGGTCTTCCCCTCCAAACTTCCTGGTGCTCACTCATTGCTTTGTCCCAGTCTCCAACTCCAGTAGGCACTCCCTGGTAACCCACAGGTCACTTTGACCGGGAACCACTTAGGCTGATTGCAGAAATTGACCTATCCTTCCCTTCCTCCAAGTCCAATCGCCTGGTCTCATCCCCAGCAATTGAATGTTTATGGATGATGAGGCTAGATGCTTTATTCCGGTACACTTTTAGGAAAGCAGAATATCATGTGATAGACTGCAAAGGCTGTAAGTAATTATATAATATGGAACACAAAATTATACAAACATCCACAGGAGTAAGAGAACAGGAGACACTTGAGTAGAGAAAACTTCATGTAGAAAACCCATTTCTTTCTTCCTTTTTTTCATTTCTTTGTTCCTTCCTTCCTTCCTTCCTTCCTTCCTTCCTTCCTTCCTTCCTCTCTCTCTTTCTTTCTCTCTCTCTCTCTCTCTCTCTCTCTTTCTCTCTCTCTCTTTCTTTTGAGACAAGGTTTCTTTATGTAGCCATGGCTATCCTAGAAGAAACCCGTTTCTAATGAAGTGAGTGGGCACTTATTTAAGCAGCAGTAGAAGGCATAATTTATAAATGTGTGTGTGTGTGTGTGTGTGTGTGTGTGTGTGTCTTTAATTTGCTGCATAAGATTTGGAAGCAGGGAAATAAAGCAATTCCTAAAGGGGAACATAGAATTTGGGGAGAACGCTATATTATGCAGATTTTGTGAAAAATTTTGTGATGACAATGGGAGATAGAGAAAGGAAAGAGAGAGACATCCAGCAGGATTATGAGGAGGGAGCAGATACCAGTTCTAATTATGAGGAGGTAGACACCTAAAGAGTTTATACTCACCTGAATCTTTTGACTTACTAGTGTCTATCTCACTGAAACACATTGATCCTTATCCCAATTTCCTAGGTCAAGCTTTGTTGCCATTTTAAATTGCCAGCAAGGTGTCCTTATGATTTTCCATGTGAGTTGCAATGCCTCTCTGCAGTCTCTACCTGGTTAAAACGAGCTGCAAATGACTCTCATTATGGGCCAGCTTTAACCTATGCCAGTTGCAGTGGGGAGATATTTGGCTCTAAATGTAATAGATAGTGTTTTATTTATTCACATTTAAGGTGTAAAATATGAGAATGGCTTAATTTAACATATGTTCTAAAATTACTGAATGGAAAAATGGGGATAGAAAGAAAAATCATATATGGAAATAGCTAAAGTCTTCTGGTATCTTTTTTACTTTAACAAATGGAGTCTGAGGAGATAAAAGTCACTTGAAAGCTAGTCTTCAATTATTTTTTAGTCTTAACAAAGATATTGGTTTTGAGAGAGAAGAGAGAGTGCGGAGGGGAGAGAGAGAGAGAGAGAGAGAACAACAAATTGAGTTTCTAAGAAGGTCCCATGCTCCGGATTCACAATTGTTTCACAATTGTAAAATATTTCTCCTTTCCTTTATGATTACAGTGAGACAGCATTCCATAAGCATGTTCATTGTCTGCTGATCCCTAAAGCTGGAGTTCCAAGCCAGGTTCTTGACATTGTCTGTAAACACACTTTCTATCAAGCACAGTTCCCACTTCTTTGGACATTGTGACATAAACATCAGTTAGTTAAATCCAGTTGCAGCTACTCTCTGAGAATGTCAAGTTTAAGTCATGATTATGTATGCACAGATGAACAGCACTGCCCATGGGAGTTGGGTCCCAGCACTCTGTACCTGTGCAGCTCAAACATGCCATCAACAGTAGAGAAACAGAAAGACAAGGCAGGGAGACACCCATTCTACCTTTATTATATTTTGCAGCAGGTATACAAATAAACAGATAATTTCTCTTATACCTTTATTCACTTGTTCACTCCTGTATGTATTAGTAAGATGTTAAAAAACTATCTACTGGAGATAATCTCCCTTAGTATGTAAGTAAGGTAAATAAAAAGACAAATAAAGAGGGGAAGGGGATGAAACAAAACACAAAACCTCCCTTACTCTCATAAAAAGTCTTGTACTCAAATGCTTTACATCATGACTCTTTTTCTTTAAATAACACCCTTGTGAAATGCACAACTCCCAAGCCCTAAGGTAATTTGCATTCTTGTGGTTAAACAATCCAGTGTGATCTCTTTAAATAAACCCAAAGAGCTTCATAACTGAGACTCAAATGTCAGGGTTGTGCTTGATCATTAAACACGGTTTCAGCCGTGGTTTGTGGTCTCTTGTAAACTAAGCCTTGTGGAAAGAGCCCGTGTTTACAGCTCATTTGTGATGCTTAGGGAAGGAACATCTCACACCAACTTTGTTGCTGCATGGAAACATTCTTCTAATTCTTAAACTATCTCTTCCATACGTTTATCCCATTATGTGGACATAATGCAGCCCTGAATACGTAATTCTTTGGAAGCTGTTTCTGAGATCCTAAATGCAGTGATGGATGGGAGAAAAAAAACCTTATGAAGACTGCCCTGTTCCCAAGGCCTCTGCTCCCTGAGCAACAGTCTTCTGCATGCACACAGCCTCTGCACCCCTTATTCATTTAACCTTCTTTCCCTGGCCTTCAACTTGGTCTTCCATCAGTTCCCAGTCATTCATTTCAACACCACTGTACTACTACTCCTTTTGCGTGAAGGCAGAATGCCTGACCAGAATGCAGCTGGCCCCAGTTTCCTGACAAATGACAAAGAGTTTAACTATTCAATAGAAATTAAGCATGAATTACTTTTTTCCCTTCACAGAATTCATCACAAGCAGCAAATATTGCATCATTTTCTTCCTGTGGTTTCCTTGTTTACTGAATTCCCCTCTTGGTGAAATATAAGCTTGGCCACCATAGTCATCCAAACCATCTTTATCATTTTACATTCAGCAAATAGTACTATGTTTGGGGGAGAAGTGTATTATAAATATACATATATATATATATGGAATATATGATAAATATATATACATGGAATGTTTGAATAAATGTTCCCATGTCAACCACACTGAGCACAGCAACAGAGTTTCTTTTTATTGCTAAGCCTAAACAGATGTAAATAACATGAATAACTCATCCTACGACCATCTGCTCTGTGGCAACTAATGGACAATAAAGGTAGAGAAGAGGTAATTGCTGAACTTTATTAGTTTGGTGAATAATGTGCCTGGTATTCAAACTGTGCCTACATTTTCCCATCACTGAACAATAGATTCAAGAAAACAAGTCTAATGTTCCCCAGCATGCACTGCTCTCAGCAAAACAGAAGGAAGTTTAAAGTTACTTGATATTTAGCTAACTTGTCGTTCTTAGTCTACATATATATTGAGAGCTGCTGGTAGCAAGAGGCCATGGGAGTATATTGTAGGTGACAACTAGTGTTCAGCAGGTAGACCCACCAGATTCTCTAGATAGGAATCCCCACCTGGCAAGACTGTGGAGTTACTACTAATGACCAGTTGCTCCTATCTGTAATTTCTCTCATGTGCCATTTCATTTCTTCCCTAAGAACAGCTGTGGGTGTTTTCCTACTGCTGGTGTATTTATCCCATGTATGTATTCCATCTATTGGGCACACATATCCGTGGATGGTCAGAAAGATGACTTCTCATTTAGCTGTATAAAACTGATATACAGAAAATATACTAAGACATGCTTCATAACTGGATCTATTTTCCCACGAGGTCTGTAGACCCTTAAAAGCCTGCTTTATTCCATTTGCTCAGACTAACCACACACATTTAGCTCATTTTTGCCACAGAACAAGTTCAAACTAGACTAACGTCCTTTGTATGTAGATCATAATACATAAAGTTTGAAACTTTACAATTATGCACAAGGTCAGAGTTGCAGGCATCCAACCAAGGTTATCCACATAAAAGCACCCTAAGAAAAACATGCCAGTTCTTCACTTGCCAAGATCTTTATCTACTGATAAAGAGCTATGTCTCAGAGTTTGTTGTGCTGGGCATTGTGCCCCCTCCCTCTGGTCCCATAACCTTGGAACCTTGTGTTGCCATGGTAAATGGCTCTGCCTTTATCACTTATCCTAGGAATGTGCTTTTGACCAATGAGAGGTAACTCTTGTAATTTTTTTTCTATTTCTTTAAGCCTCCTGGAGAAGAATTTCTAGGCTAGGAGAGAAGTTTGAAAGGATTCAGAATTAGAACAAGAAAATTGTATGAATAAGCAGAGCAATACAAAGACATGCATAGAAGGAGAAGGCTGTGAGCTGATTCTTTCACCCTCGAATTTCTAGGTTTCCCTCACTTGTAGTGATTTTTTTGGGCCCTGATGGCGTCTGAGAGACTGGAACCTGAAGAACTCCATTACATATGTACCAACTCCACAAGGTTCTGGTACACTTGTCTCTTTAAATGAACCAAAATATTGGAATGACTGGAAACTTCATTTTTCTTCCTTTCTATGTGAGTTCTGAGTCCATAGATAAGAACAATGTAACCCAAATAAATATGTTTGATTATAAATTATAATTCGTCATGCTTCCTTGTCAGGTTTTACTATTGGGTGAGTTTCATAACTACCAAGACTTTCTCACTAAAACAATTACCGGTTATTTCCAATTAACTTTGTTTAATCATGAAAGCTATTTAGCTGCAACCATAAGAGGGAAGGTGTCTGCACATTGGTATACAAGGATATAACTAATATCTCCTTAGATTGAAAGAAATAATAAAAGAACAGATAAGAGACATGAAGTGAGAAGGAGTCCAGAAAATGACCAAGGGAAATGAAAGTTAGTTCATTTATAAAAATGTCGGTGGCTATGAGCCACGAGTGTTGAAAGACAGCTATAGACCATGGCATTACATGAGAGATATTTGTTTAATGGAAAATTTAGTCTCCTAAATAAAAGTTAGAGTGAGGTGCCAATTCGTTGGCATGGGTTGTGGCTTGAATATGAAATATCCTGAGAAGCTCATGTTTTGAACTCTAGTCCAGTTTGTAGCACTGTTTTGAAAGAGGTAAGGCCTGGATGGCAGATACAGGCACCAACGTTTATCTCTCTGGAGGTTATGCACAGCTCTGATTCTAGTCTTTCCTTGCTTCTTGATCCACCAAGATGTGAGCAGTCTCCAGCCCATGCTCTCACTGCAGTACACTGAGTTTTTTTTTTATGCCATGCCTTTCCCACAAGGATGCACTGAGGACCTCAGAAGAGAAAATGCCCACTCATCTGAGTCCCCACAGTTCTGTGGCAGACCACTAACAAAGTGTTTGACATCATGAAAACAAGAATGTGGCTCAAAGGTAGAGTGTTGGCCTAGCATTTGTAAGGAGTAATTTTAATTCCCAGTACTACAAAATAAATACTAAAATAAACAAGAGCAATAAAAGTGAATTTACCAAAATATGCTTGCAGTTTACCTAACTGGTGTTCGTAGAGCAAGGAAGAATGTAGAAGAGTAGGTACACGAAGAAATTTTCTTGTCACTAAATCTCATGTTTTAGTGTTTTTTTAAAAGTATGTTTGAATTAGAATTTTGAAGGATTAAATCTACAAAATGCCATGTAAAGATTTCTTTAGGAAATTTGCCATTGGAAAAAAAAATCAAAGTAGATAGTCATGCAAGACTAAAACCAAATTAAGGAATTAGAAGCCAGAAATTTTCACTTATTTACAATGAGTTGAAACACAAAATAAAAGAATAAATTTTGGAAGAGTGGGAAGAATGAAGAAAGTCAGTTGTTGATTACAACTCCAAGGAGCAACAATAAATACTACACACACACACACACACACACACACACACACACACACACACACTCATACACACTAATAGAAGTAGATGCAACTATGCACATCTAACAAATAGTATATAGTTGCGTCTACATCCATTCGTGAGTGTGTGTCTATATATTTTTATGTTTGTGAGTTTGTGTGTGTATGTAAAAAGTATGTTTAATAATACATGAATGCTTGGTGTCATACTCAGACATAAAAGCATATCATTCTAATATGAATTATAACTTTAAATTTCATTAAAAGTAGAGTACTATATTATAAGATCAATTTGGTAATCTCATATACTTAAGAAAAAAAATGTTGCCTATTAATTCATGCCCAGACAGCTATGGACTGATTGCTGAATTTTTGCTTTGCTTTTTAAAATGTATTTTTAAAATTTCATACATGTCTACTGTATTCACATACTTTCCACTATCCCTCCAACTTCTCCCTTGCTCCCCTGACTCCCTTTCAAATTTATGAACATTTCTTCTTTATTATTGTTAAACATACACACACACACACACACACACACACACACACACACACACACATACATCCTGCTGACTCCATTTTTGTAGTTGACATGTATCTGCTTTAAGGCTGACCACTCAGATTGGATAACCTAGAAGAAGATAGAAAAGACAGAATTTCCCTAACTAGCAACTATTAAATAGCAGTAGTTTGTTTTTGTTTGTTTGCTTTTTTATCCAGGGGCAGGACCCTGTGAGAGTTAGCATATCAACCGGTGTCATTATGCAGGTGCTGTTTGACTATCATATTGTTGAGATTCCATGGATTCCATGGGTGTGGTTTCTCTGTCCTATATAGTAGACACAATTGTAAATCAGATGATTTGGTCTTCTGGCTCATACACTCATTCTAGAGTCTCTTGCACTATGGTCCCCAAGTCTTTGGCACCCTATAGCCATTTGTTCCTTTTGACTTGTTGTGGATTCCTGTGGTGGACTCCATCTGCTCCAAAGGAGGTTCTTTGATGAGACATGAGAGCTACGCTTATCTGTGGTATAAGGAAGGGCATTTATAATGCAGTTAGAAGTTATGTTGGATCAGGGAAGCACCAGTAGTAGTTTTCCTCTAGTGCCTATGGGTCACTAACCACAATTAATAGTCCAGGATTATAGTATTAGGCATGAATGACCTCTTATTGCACAGACTTTGAGTCCAATTAGACATCTGTTTGTTACCCCCCAGTTGTAAATGCCACTACTGCACCACTGGGAAAATCTTGTCAGGCTGGTCATTGTTGTGGTTCATCGGTTTTCAGTTGGTTAGGGCTACTGATTGATTTTTCTCACTAGGCAGCTTGCATTGCAACTTTGGATATTCTAGGAGCTAGTCCTCAGGGAGGAGCTACGTAGGTCAGTTCCTGCTCGGTTTCTATGAGTGCTATGCCCAAGGTATCTTATATATGGTTATAGTACCTGGTATAACAACAGAAACCAGCAAATTAAAAAGAGACCACAGAGAAGGGACAAAAAAGGAGCTCTAGAGAGAAAAATGGTAGAACAGAGATATTAGCAATAGAAAATTTCAATAGCCCAGAGAATATATAATCAAGTTACACCACTTACATGATAATGATTCTCCCAAGAGATAAAGACTTTGTAGCAAAAACCCTAGTGCCAGGCATTGGAAATCTATTTGTGAGTTGTTGGACAGGGGAGTCTAAGCGACCCCTCAAATAATACATTGTTGTTTCCTTTCATTGCTATTTTTTTGAGTTGACAGTGACAAAAGAAATGTCATAAACTAGACTAGATATTTCCTGGCTTGCCTTGGTAATGGAGGTAGGAGACAAGGGATCATTAAACTAGCCTCTTTATATCAATAAAGCCTAAAGCATAGAAAGCCAGTACTATATAGAAGTCAGTGTCTTATATTTAAAGTTAAAAAAATAAAGTAACAAGATTGATTTTGTAGGGAAAAGGGGTAAGTTTTAAATTGCAAACAAGCATGCACACAGACAGATGTGATGTGATGGCTGAATCGCAAGGATGTTTTGTAGGCAATACCAAGGTGAGGTGAAAATGAAGACTGCGATTAGAAAATTCATAGAGTAAATATTCACAGAGACTAAACTGTAAACACGGTGAAACTGCTTTAGCCACAAGAAAGTGACAGATACCTTGGGTCTATCCTTTAGTCTTTTTTGATAGTTTAAGTTATTCTGTTTAAATGGAAATTCTGATCACTTATCAGACTTCGGTGGACCATTGTTGGTTTGTTTTCTAGCTTTGTTATGAGGGTTCATGTAGTAGAATAATCTTTTTGAGTCCTCCAAAGAAATCTGAGTACCAATATTTTATGATGCACTATAAAGTGATTATCATTTATTTTCCATTTTCTCTCTAAATCAAATAGATCAAGACTCCAGGAAGAACAGAAACAGTCATCAGTGACTGCAAACCAAACACAGAATAATATTCATCAAAATCAAATAAAGCATCCCACTGGCCAACAGAATTGGGCAGGACTCTGAGCCTCTGCAAGAGTTTCCTACATCCAATGCAACATAGCCCCCATTCCTCTATAAACCATCTGTCTTGGCACAGAGAGCTCAAAATGCAGGCCCATCCAACACTTTGCTTCATGACTAGAGTCTTGAAAGTTAAAGTGACTCCTCTTACTGTCAGCTCTGCAAATGAAAGCCAAAAGAGCCATTCGCTGCAGGTGGCTGTTACCCACCCCTCATCACCATAATCCAGTCCAGTTTTCCAACACAAGCACATCACATTATTGCACTCAGTTCATGAAGTATTATTGCAATATTCATGGATGCCAAAAACCTTACAACTAAAAGGACTCTAAAGAGGCCTCAGGAAAAAACAGATGAATTGTCATAATACAAATTTTCAGAAGTTACTTTGAAATATTTAAATGGTTTTCTTTTTCCTCATGGAGAAAACCATGTAAAAGAAATGTTCTTCTTCTCTCTTTTTTTTTTCTTTGAAATACTATTATATTCAGACCCTGTTGTCAGCTATGGAGATACACAGAAGGGAATGTGAAGAACCTAATTACTACTTGTGTCAAATTTATTTTCTAAAGGAAAAAAATTAACATATAAATGCACATACATAATTGCATATAGAATTCTGTGCTATGAAGAACAAATGTAAGGAGTTAAGAAGTGAGGAACAGAAGGTCACAGGAAGAGATGTAGGAAGGCAAGTCCCTGTTTCCAATCCCTGCATGTGTACTGAGTGAAAGCAATGGGAATGAACTGGCGTGGTAGGTACTAGGGAGGACAATTTCAATCAAAGATGTAGAGAGATGACAAAGGGTAACAACACACCATTTAGTCGAACTGTCTAGCTGGCATAAAATAAGCAACAGTGGAGGTGGGGAACAAGAGTGGAACCATTGTGAGCCCTACAACCCTACAGAGAAACATATACTTCATTTGCTGGTCAGAAACTGATTGACAAGGTGATCCTACCTAGTTTCAACTGGAAGGACTCACTAGAGAAGAGCCAAATCTTTCCTGTGCTTTTTTTGGAATATCCAAAAGGAATAATGCTACTGCTTTCTCTGATTTTAAAAAAAGAAATCAAGGGCTGAAAAATATTCCCATGTTCAATAGGTCAAGTTGTTCAGCCTAGAGAAGAGCTTTTCACTAAAAAGCAATCACTGGTTTCCACTAGACTCCTGATAAGGTCTTTGTTAAGTGAAACATATTTCCTCAATTCTTACACCTGAACATCTCTTTCTTTCCTATTATTTTAGCTAGAAGCAATAACAATGCCTTAAGATGGGCAGTTTTAGCAGGAGTAATAGTGTACATGTTCTCAAGTAGAAGGTGTTTTTGGATAATTCAGAAACTACAACTACTTCTGTAACAATGAGAAATGGGTATAGCTGCCCTCTATAAACAATAAATAATACACAGTGCAAGTAAACAATCTCATTAAGAATAGAATATCAAATATTCTCTAACTGGAGCAAGCAAGTTCCTGCTCTAAACATATGCATTGCATTGTTTAGCCCACCGAGTCCCTACAAGAAAGTATCAGAGAAAGACATATGGTGCTACCATGATGATTGATCATTGAGGCTGGCTACTTTGAACCCCAAATTGCCTCCTAAAATATAATCCTGAAAGTAAGGAGTTATATTTACTGGGGGCATGTTTGTGAAAATAAATTAAATATCAAATAACAGAGACAATGGGTACAATCTAAACAAGGACTGATATACTCTTACCTGGTGACTTTCAGAAGGCATTTAGGATGCAAAAAAAAACTCACTTTCATTATGTTTTAATATTGTTACCAACTTAATTATGGAATAGACTTTTGTTCTTTGGTGCAATAGTTGGAAGAAGTCAGTTCACCAAAATGAGGAAAATTAAAACTGCGTGAGCAAATTAATTCCCATTCCCACCCTAACTTTAGGGTAACTAGTTAGATTAAAATACCAATTTCAATGACTATGAAAAGAAAGTGAAAAGCATTTTTCCCACTTGAATGTGCTGGATTACATGACAGAGTAGAGGCACAATTTCCCACTCTGTTCTCTTAAGTCTGGTAAGTAGTAAATGTAAGGGTATTTATTGGTAAGGAACCAAAGACACACTGACTGCTGTGCACCACAGAACCTGAGATGCCGAGCTTGAGATCCTGCACAGCGACATCAATTTGTGCTTGTTGGTTGAGTACACAGGTCCAAAAGGTGGCATGTCATTATGAAGCAAAATTAAAGCCTTCTCTCTTTTTGAAAGTGAATTTAGCTTAATGGCAAATATTCTACAATTTAAATGTGCCTGAGCTGAATGTATAAATCTTTGGGTATATCTTAATTGTTATTAAAACAAAATCATACTTTTGGAACAATATCAGATTTATTTGTTATAGGAGCTGGAGAGATGGCTAAATGGTTAAGAGTTCTTGCTTTTCTTTCAGAGGAACAGAGTCTGAATCCCAGCACCCATGTTAAGCAACTTATAACCTAAATTCTAGCTCCAAGAGATCTGATGCCTTCATTTAGCCTCTATGAATACCTACATGAAGCATGAATCTTAAAGGGTCTTAGATGTAGCATGAATCTTAAAGGGTCTTATTAATGAAAACAAACCTGAGGCCAGTTATTGGAGTGAATGCTGGAAGATCAAAGAAGCAGAACAAGCCACAGCTACCTCACCTTGCCAATTCCTCAGCTAATCCTGTTTTCTCAGACTGGAAGCCTCTCAGTACTTATCCAAATGGATCTCAGCTGAACTGCTTCTCAAAAGCCTGAAAGCTTAACCAGCTCTAGCTCCTGGTCCTAACACCTTATATACCTTTCTGCTTTCTGCCATCACTTCCTGGGATTAAAGGTGTGAGTCACCATGCCTGGCTGTTTCCAGTGTGACTTTAAACTCACAGAGATCCTAATGGATCTCTGCCTCCCAAGTGATAGGATTAAAGGCATGTGTGCCACCATTTTCTGGCCTCTATATCTAGTGGCTGTTCTGTTCTCTGACCCCAGATAAGTTTATTAGGGTACACAATATTTTGGGGAACACAATATCACCACACCTACATATACACATAAACACACATGGACATAAACACAAATAATACAAATTTTAAAAATATAATTGTTGTATATAATAACTAAGTAGTAATAACTACAGTTCTCTATATGACAATATTCAAATGGGAAATGATTAGATTTTTCTAAAACTAATGAAGTAGTTTCTATGTTGGCATATATCCAAGTTTTAACTAACTTGGAAGATAAAGTATGAAAGAGCTTGCTAAATTAATTGATTTGTTGGGTTTTTTAACCTCTTAAAAATATCATCAGAAGAGAAACCTTCCTGTCCTATCATAAAATATAAAATCTTAAATAGATGTTTACTTTCCCATTCCTTTTTCCATCATTGCTCATCAGAAGTGTTTCTTCTATGGTGAATTTCTGTGTCTTGAACCTATATTCTGTCACCTCCTGTATTTGATTACTTCTGATTACATTCCCTTATATCCTCTATTAAATTTATACACATCAAAATCCTCCATCCCCAAATCACTGGCAACTTTCCAGCCCTTGCCATACAGGAATTGAGCTTTTGCCCTGATCATTCTCTGGAAGTGACCTTGCAAATGACAAGTCACATTCAACTTTCTAAAGCATTTCAGCTCATTTTAATCATACCCTAATTAGTTTCATAGGAATGTTCTGTGTTGTTCACAGCTAGGCATTCTGGAAAAGCTTTCCTCTCATGATATTACTTCTACAGTGTTTCCTTTACCTCTCGCCATTCAACACTCCCCTAGGATATGTTCACATTGTTTTATAATTGGTCCTTTATGTATCTTTCCTCACCATTTAATTTCTTTGTTCGTTAGACTAATAATTATATCCTTTTTTATATTCCAGGGAATACTTTACAAGGTAAAATAGATGATTAAACAATGAAACAGTGAATGGTTGCCCTAGAAAAAAGTCTAAGAACTTGAGATTTGGCAAAAGGAAATATCAGAACAAGTATTTTTAAAATATGAACCCAAGTGTCTGTACAGATAGTAAGAGATTTAATTAACTAAGTTAACCTTTAATTGCACAGATTAAAATATTTTTAGATATATTAGTTTAATAATTAAAGGATACACTACAGGGGCAAGAATGATACCTCATTGGCTAAAGGTGCTTGCTGCTCTTTCAGAGGACAGAAGTTCGAATCCTAGTACCTACATGAAGTACCTCACAATTGCCTATAATTCTAATCCCAGGGTGTTTGACACCCTCTTTTGGCCTCTCATTTACCTTAATTTATATGCACATACCCACACAGAGACACACACACACAAATACATGTAATCAAAGATAAAATAAATCTTTAAAAACATACTACAGCATTATGAAAAAGAACAAATTTATCAAGTAATTGATTATTTTGATCCTTTTTTTTTCTATCATCTCCATTTATCTTAATTGGAAAGCTTGCCACTCCAATCTACCTTCACTTTAATTAGAAGAAAATCTTTTTTTATCTTGGTTTCTAAATTAAGGCTGATCCCATTAAGCCCAAAGAATAGTTTAAATTATAGAGTCCCGGAGAAATGGTAAGGTTAGAAGAACACCAAGACACTGACCTTTATCCTGATCTTTGAAGCACAGCCCAGATCTATATTCAAAAAATTACCACTCCAGTCCAATCTGGGATTGTTCCAAGGACCTGGTCCATATGGCCTTCCCTCTCCAGGCTAGTGACCTGGTCATACCCAGTACTATAGCCCTACCCACTCCAACTGGAAGCCTAGCTCAGCAGAAGGTATGAGTGAAAATTGATGCAGCTACTGCAAGATCCAGTGTGGAGGTTTAAAAAAAAAACTAAAAGGAGAATGACCATTAGACTCACCCTTTCTACTCTCAATCTTCTATCCAAAGGACGATACATCTTCAAAGATACTTGCTCAATCTTGTTCCTTGCTGTTCTATTGAAAATCACTAAAAATGGTATCATCTGAGATGTCCACAGAGTGAGGAATGGATGGTGTAAATGTGGTACAGATAGATATAAACACAATAGACTATTCTTCTGAAGTGCAATCCAAACAAATTATGAAATTTACATATAAAGGGATGAGCTGGGCGGTGGTGGCACACGCCTTTAATCCCAGCACTCGGGAGGCAGAGCCAGAGCCAGGCAGATCTCTGTGAGTTCGAGGCCAGCCTGGTCTACAGAGTGAGATCCAGGAAAGGCGCAAAGCTACACAGAGAAACCCTGTCTTAAAAAACAAACAAACAAAAAAA
>CABHPQ010166194.1:0-45463 GCA_902168405.1 Peromyscus aztecus
CTCTGTCCTTCTGGACCTATACATTCGAGCCATCTTGCACTCTGTTTTACTTGAGATAATGTCCCAAGGGTGACAGCAGCGGTGGCCTATGGAGCATTAACACAAGTATAGAGGGCAGTTTGACAGGCGCATCACATTTACTTAAAAAAATCGCTATGGTCTCCCCACTGGGGCCCATGACCTTCCCAGCCACAGGCTTATGCCCTGAGCACAGTACCAGATGTGAGTTCTTTCCTGGGAAGCAAACCTTGAATCTAATAAGAAAGCTCTTGGTCACACCCAAGGTAGTCATGCCGCTGTCATACTGGGCACATCTTGCCTGGCATGATGCCGCTGTAGCCACACAGGGCCCACAGCCAAGCAGAACTGTTGGGGACAGTTCTTCCTGAGCAGCCTGCATGGACGCCAGCCAGTAGGAAGGGAGCTCCAGTTCGGTTTCAGGTTGATCTTTAAAATGTCCTACAGCTGAGGCTGGTAGTGCCTTCAGCAAAAGGGGCTGGTCACCTAGTTCTGACATGAATCCAATAAGCAGGGTCAATATCTTTTATGATTTATAAATTTCCAGTGGGAGACAGTCCACCCCTGTACTAGGGTCTCCATCCAACAGTCTTTTCCCACTCCTGGGGAGTGCCTGTATTTAAACTCTTGCAATGGCTGTCCTTATTGTTCTTCCACATGCTTTACAAATGTGTAAGACATGCACAGTTAGCATTATTTAAAGAAACTTTCTAGAGACTGCGCAGCTTCTCTGAATGCTCGCCATCATCCATTCGTGTTTGTTTTGGATGGCTAAGGGGATACTAAAAAAATCAGTGTTATCAAGGCCCCATACAGTCACATGAGCTAGGCTGTGACGGCTCTCTCATTGCTTGTTTAAAAGTCTTTCTCAATTCAAGCAGTTCAGGTACCAAGTGTTCCCTGATTAACATAGTTTCTTGTATTGGGTCATTGCTAAGGCTCCTGTCTACATGTCCAGTCATGGCTCTCCCTTCCCCGTTAAAGCTGAGGCATCTCCTCTTTCAACTTTACGGTGTTCTCTTGCTGTCTGATTCTTGGTTCCAAGTTTTTGGGTCCCAGGAGGGGCTTCTTAACAGATCTAATTTGACCTTTCTTTCCCATTCAGTTCCTCAGCTGTAAGCAACAACAGCCCATTACCTCTACCGCATCCTCACTCAATTTACAGGCCAAATTGGAGGCTTCTGTGGAGAATGCAAGCCACATGTCCCACTGCCATTGTGTCCCTCCCTTAATTGATCACGTTCTTTCTGGCAAGACAGCTGAGCCTCCATTGCATCTCCTGTTGTCCACAGCAAAGGCCATGCACCTGACCACAGCCTGCTTGTGTTCTCAGCCTGTGTGTGCTACTGTTAGGAAGTACAGTTTAGTCTTTATTCTATCAGATGTTTTCAAGACATCCCACTGTCACTGATGAAGACATTGGAGTTAAAGTTACTCAGGCAACTATGTAGTTCATTAATCCTCTCAGCCAAAAGTTGTGGTTGTTTTGAGAGAGTCTCATGTAATTCAGACTGGCTATAAACTTGTTGTGAAGCTGAGGTTGGCCTCGGTCTCCTAATCCTCCATCTCTATCCTCTGAGCGCTAGGATTGCAAGCATGTCTCGCCATACCCACTTCAGCCTTGTGTCTCCCCAAGACTTCATCAGCCTTCTGTGTTCATTCCTTGTCCATAAATGTGTAGAACAAGACAGGGCCAGCAATAAGACCACACGGCATGTCATTGCCCTCCGACATTAATCGGCTAATTAGCACTGCTGACCCTTTGTGGCCAACTGTGACTGTATCTAATTGACCATGCTGTTGCAGAGTTCACAAAGTTGTCATGGCAATTGCTGTACTGATGCCTAGCTGTGGTTAACCAGCTCAGCAGCCATCCCAAAGAAGAACATGACAAGGTGAGGAGCTGAACTGTGACACATAGCCATTCCTATGTTGAATCCTAACCCCCAACTAACTCAGAATTTGATTGTATTTGGAGGTAGAGGGTTTAAAAAGCAGAGTTAAAATGAAGCCATGAGGATGGGTCCTAATATATTGTGACTGATGTTTTCTCAAGAAGAGATTAGGATGCCAACATACAGAGGATGGTCAGACAAGGATAGGGAGGGGATGGCCATCATAAGCCAAGGACAGTTGGGTTGGTTCATCCCAGTCCAGCTGGGATCTTGACTTTGGATTTCTAGCCTCTAGTCCTGTGTCTAGTGTTAGATTGCCAGCCCTGTGGTCCTTACATTCTTCCTCTATTGCTTTTTAGTGGCATTGACCACTGTCTTAGTTAGGGTTTCTGTTGCTGTGAAGAGACACCATGACCATGGCAACTCTTATAAAGGAAAACATTTCATTGGAATGGCTTACAGTTCAGAGGTTCAGTCCACTATCATCATGGTGGGACATGGCAGCATGCAGGCAGACATGGTGCTGGAGAAGGAGCTAAGAATTCTACATCTTAATCTGAAGACTACAGGAAGTAAACTAAGACACTGGGCGTGTGGCTTGAGCATATATGAAATCTCAAAGTCCACCCCCACAGTGACACACTTCTTCCAAGGCCACACCTACTCCAAAAAGGCCCCACCTCCTAATAGTGCCACTCCCTATAGCCAATTGCATTCAAACTACCACAGCCACCCGAAGTGTGACTGGATGATCTGAAATGAAATCTTACCATCTCTGAGGTAAACATGACCATAAATGATTCTACATTTAAACTACCTTTTAAATTTATTTTTTTTGCCCTATTTCCTATAGAAAAATCCTGGCTAAACTAAAAGATTGCCTCAAAGTAAAGAAGCCCTTCATTGGGGCTGTGAAGCACAGTGGGACATGCAAGGACATGCACTCATGGGATTTAGTGGAAGGTTACAGAACCCAACGCTCTTGTGACAGTTTCCATACTTCTAAGCCAGACTTCAAGGAGAACAAACACCTTCCATCGTAGAGTGCAAACTGTGCAGCTACCTGCCACGTTTTCATTCGTTTGTTTAGTGTGTTATGAGCCTCACACACATGTGGAGGTCTCAGGACAACCTATGGGAGTCAGTTCTCTCCTTTCCCAACGTGGGTTCTAAGGAGTGAAACTCAGGTCCTCAGACTTGGCAGCAAGTGCTTTTTCCTGCTGAGCCACCTTGCTGGCCCAGCTTGCTCACTAGCTGCCATTTGTCCCTGCAGTATCAGAATCTCTTTCTTTTAACTCTGGTGCGCCAGGTGTGGTCTCTGTGTCTATGGCCAGCTTTTTGTGCTGCCTTTGTTCTGTCTCTGTTGAGGTTTGCCTGTGTGTTGTCATCAATCCTGGACCCATGAGACACTCTTCCTGTTGAACACCCATGCCTTGGAGAATGCTTTTCCGCTGAACTATCTTTTTGGTATCTGGCCAGGCTAGAGATGGCTGTTTTGTCCCCTTGCAGACAACCTGGCCAGATGGCAGTGTCACAGGCACAAGGAAAGGCTGACCACAGGCAGGAGCACATCTTGGCAATGTTTCATGGACGGAGCCTTTTGCCCAGCAGGCAGGTCACTTAGCATATGACCCATGGGCCAGCAGCATGAATATCACCTAGAAGCCTGTTACAAATGTAAACACTGGGTGGCTCTATTAGAATCTGAATTTTAGCAAGATGTCCAGGTGATTGGCATATGTGTTTTAAGTGATAAGAACTTCAGTGCAAATACACTCTTACTAATTTATAGGAAATTAACTGTATTGGACTTCTCAGTATAAGAGAGTTGTTGTTAACTACATAACCTCATGGATCAGACCACGTCCAGGCTTAGGATCCTTAAAGCACAAGTGAACTTTGGCCACAGTCAGATTTCAGACTCAGAAACTGAAGCCCAGAGAGATAAGGTCATTAGCCTAAAAACATAGAATGCATTTCGATTTATGCACAAATTCTAGAAACACGGGTACTATTTAAAAAAATGTATTGGCAGCCTGGCAACACAAGTCGGTTCCTAAGCCAGATGTATGTAAGCAGTGGTTCTAAACCTAAAGCAAAGGATGAAATATCTGGTTGTATTCTTCAGCTGCATTGAAAGTGTAATGAGGGCTGAGATGAAGGAAGGGCCATCTCATAAAGAGAAATGGCGCCCACTGCCAGTTAGAGGGTTCGATGCTCAGCCATGCAGTCTAGCTCTTTCTGTCAGAAAAGACATTAGCAGTATCTGCCTGTTTCTAAGCAATTTTTCACACATCTTTTATATTTTGAATTTCTGTTTTTCTCACATTTATTTGCACGTGTCTATTTGTGTGTTTGTGTGTTTATTCATGCCATGACATGTGTGTGGAGGTCAGAGGACAATCTATGGGAAGTGGTTCTCTCTTTCTACTTTGTGTGTCCCAGAGATTGAACTCAGATCATCAAGCTTGGTGGCAAGTGCCTTTACCCACTCGGCCATCGCACCTGCTCTGTTTCCATTTTAATGTCCATCCAAATGTCTCTGGGCCTGTGTGGAGGCCAGGGGAAGGCATCCATTATCCAGCATTATCACTCTCTGCTTTTTCCCTTGAGACTGGGTCTCTCACTGGACCCGGAGCTCACCCTTTTTCAGCATGGCCCAGGGATGCTCCTGTCCCCCGCTACCGCTCTCCCAGCACTGGGATTGCATGCTCACACAACCATGCCCAGCTTTTCGTATGGTGCTGGGGATCTGAACACAGGTCCTAACACTTGCACAGCTAGCAAGCGCTTTATCTGTGGAACCATCTCCCAGGCCCCCTCAGAAATTTCCCTCCCAAGTTTTTCATAGAAATCAGACATTGTGAAAATAAACGTAGTTGTGATAGTAACACTGATAGTGATAATACTACCTAAAGATTTTCATTTTTTGAATGGGCTTGTGGGGGAATTTATTAGCATGGCTTATGGTTGTGAAAAAAAATGTTACTGTATTCTTGAGAATTTTCTCCCTGATTCATAAGTTGATCTTATGAATTTTTCACTTGATTCATAAGTTGATCTAATCTTTAAAAATGACTTTTCTTGTATTTTGTGGTGGTCCTAGTCATTCATTATTAGCCACAGAATTTTATAGGGCTTTTGAGGTGGTAGGATGTACACATATCCAAAGGAGTTTTAGGTACCGATACACGTAACTTATTTTACAGGTGAACAAATAATATCTGTGTGTTCGCTTTGTAAGAGAATACCTAAGGCAATTCATGAAGAGAAGAGGTTTATAGCAGCTCCTCTTTCAAATTTCGGTCCTGATTACTTGCTCCGTTGTTTGGAGCTGGTACTGGGAGCAGGGAATAGGAGCCCTGCTCACGTCACGATAGCCAGGAAGTGAAGAGAAACGAAATGGGGTGAGTGAGGTTCCAGAATTCCCTTCAAGGGCAGATCCGACCACCTAACTTCCTCCCAGAAGGCCTGCTCCCTTAAAGACTGTATCAGCTAATCTCGTCAATCTCGTCACGTGTGGCAAACAAGCCTGAAGCGCATGGGACTCTGGGGACAACGATCCAAGTCAGAGCACCGGATGTGGTCCCAACACAGCAGAAACTGGCGCCGCAAAGTCTGGGTCATCCCCTGGGGCTACTCACCTGCCCCTGTGCCCTAGGACTAGGCCTGGAAGCTGCCTGAATCTGTTCAAGTCGCCTGGTAAAGCATTGATTTCCTCGTTCCCCATCTACAGAGCTTAACCTCAGCAGCCCACCTTCACGTGCAGGCCACAGAGCTCTTGTTTGTAAGTTGGATCCGTTTCACACCGTTCTTCCACTCACCCTCAAGTGCGCTACCGCTGTTCTCATACCACAAGTTCTCCTGTCCATTGGTTTTACATGCATGTGGCACACTCTGATGAGTACTGTGGCAGACGGGACGTCTCATACAACATCCCAGGATAACGAAGAACAGAGCTTCCCTAGGAGCTCCTCTCACAGTGGATAAGGTCTCAGTCTGGGCAGGTGGTTAGAATAGAGTGTGCCCGGGGTAAAGCAAGGACCAAGCACTTTGCGAGATGTTTGCCTTGGCTGCCATCCCTGCAACTGTATGTCCTCTTTTTTTTTTTTTTAAATCTTCTTCAGACAGAACAGGGTTTATTAAGCTTAGACCTGTGCTCCGTGGGTAAAACTGCTGGCTGCCATGACTGGTGACCTGAGTTTGATCCCCAGAACCACATGGTAGAAGAGGAGAACCAACTTCCTCAAGTTCTCCTCTGACCACACACACACACACACACACACACACACACACACACACACACAGTGGCACATGTGTACCCCTTCAGATACACACTGAATCAACCAAACATGTATTTAAAAAAATAAAAATAGCTTAGGCCTGTAATACCTTTTTAAAAAATATGACATGCATATCACATTCTGAGGAATGCTCAGAGAAGATTCCCTCCAGGAAGACATACACATTGCTGAATTGCTACGTGAGATGTCTACTCATATGGTAGGATGTGTAGGTATATGTTAGGAGATCTGCTCTGACAGGCTTTTGTACAGCAACTAGAGGAACACAAGACAGCTATTAGGCTGAGCATGATTTCCTAGGCAGAACAAAGGCACCACAATATCTCCAGTTGGGGGCATTCTTAGTTTACTAAGGTTGGGACATATCTGGTGCTGTATGGAATGACAGCTTCTGTAAGCCATGCTAAGGAGTGCAGGAGCTAACTAGGTTGATTATCAGAACCTCTAGTCATCGTGCACAGAACACGCATCTCAAATTCTCTTGATGCGAGACATTTTCACATCTCAGCATGTCGATCACAAAGAACAGAGCCAAGTGTCCCTTCTGTACTGTGATTTTCTGCCAGTCATGCCACGGTCACCCAGTGGATCTGGTGTTTGGTAGGGCTCAGTAACAATGGCAGGGCATTTCCAGGCAGCTTTGCAGCCCACCAGAAAGCAAGTTTTTGCTTATTCAGTGGCCTCAGAAGGAAAAGGGAAATAGAGCACTTGACTAGGGCTGAAATTTAGAGCCGTAATCTTCCAAGCCATCACAGTAATGATGGAGAAAAAGATGCAGGAAGGTTTTAACCAATTTTGTAAGAAATACCGGGTCAGACAGTTGATATGTTTTGAATTCTATGTTTGCGTGCGAAGGTCAAATAAGATCGTACCTCTGTGTGAAGTGTTGGAAACACGAGTGCTTTATGATACCGTTGGTGGTCTCGCTCTTCATCCCCTTTTCCATTTCCACCTCTCCCCCTCTGCCCTGTTCTTACAGGGGTAGTTTATTCCTATTAATTCCTTGATGCTAATTCTCTCAACCACTGGAAGCATCTTCTCTTTCAGAAACAAACTAGTATGGTTCCTTTGTTCAAGACGGAGTCTTTATGTGGCCGCCTTTTGCTCCCACTTAACATCCTCCATGATTCCATCCCCAAGTGAGTCAAGATTTGAAGGGACGTCTCACAGAGCCCACGGCATCATAGAAAGAACCCTTACCTTCTTTCTGGGGCTCTTCCACCTCACTCAATCTTCTCCTCCTGAGTTGTTTAGGAGTTAGGGTGTAGATACAGTCTCACATGGGGGGTTGGGCAATTGATCCCCCAGGTGACTGGTGTTTGGTAACATACAACAGGTATGTTTTCACTGCAACCCCACAGGAGGGGATGGATAGACAGAGATGATGTTCCCACGGAGTCAGAGGTCTTGGCATCTACAGGGTCCCCCCTCCCAGA
This sequence comes from Peromyscus aztecus, assembly GCA_902168405.1. Lineage (NCBI taxonomy): Eukaryota > Metazoa > Chordata > Mammalia > Rodentia > Cricetidae > Peromyscus > Peromyscus aztecus. The sequence continues at coordinate 7,654 of CABHPQ010166194.1, forward strand.
GCTCTAGGCCTCTGAGCTGTCAGATAGGGAGGCTGATGTGGACCTCATTACCTTTTGTTTAGCTTCTTTGCTCACTTCCTGAAGTCCCCAGGAGTCCTTTGACTGTTGGTGGCACCACAGGCCACCTTGGGGATCACATGCTTGTTCCCCAGAGTGCCTCCTTAGCATGGCTGGGTAGAAACTCCAAATGCAAAACCATTTTTATTTGCTTTATAAACTTCACAGCCAGCAAGATCACTGGAGCCGTTTAAACCATGTTCCCTAGGGAAGCCTTCCCAGTGAATTCTGTAGTGTGATCCCCTGGCTGCCTCTGCCAGTCACAGCAGTGCTTCCCAGAGCATAGACTGTGTGGGTCCCCTGCTGTAACCCTTCTCTACTCCTCACACCCCACATGGCAATATGTCATCCTCGTCCTCACCTACGCGGGACCGGAGGTATCCACAGGGGAAAGACTACCTTATTATTCTCCTTCATTCCCCAAGCAAAGCCATGTGGCCCATAGCTAACACAGGCAGATTTTTCCTTTAAACCCTCCCTACTCCAGACCCCCAGGCTTCCAGTTGGATCCTTCAGCACCACAAGGGGCAATTATCCAACAGCTGGCTAACTCTGGAGTTGCCTGGGGACTAGCCTGGGGTCTAGAAGCCTCATCTGCCTCCTGTGGGAGTGGAGGTTGAGAGAAGGCATTTCTTCTGACTCCAGAGACTCCTGGCTCAGTGAGATCCAAGGTTGTTATATACTTGCTGGCTGTGCGTTGGTGAGTGTGATTGATGGTTAGTGTCCCGTTTCCAGGCCTGCAGAGCCTGTACATTAGTCACTGTGCAAGTTGGTAGAAGAGGCCTGAGTGATGGTCAGGCCAAAGGTAACTCTGTAGAGGTCAGAGGCTTCAAGAGAACCAGCTGTCCACCTTGGGGCCTCTTCCAAGGTGTATGGACTTTTAGGGTGTGGCTACTCCCAGATCAGGTGCCAGCCCTATCACTCCTGGCTCAGCCTTGTGAACCTGTAGTATGAGAAGGTAAATAGGTTACTTCTGTACCCATCTTGGGATGTAGCCCAAGTGGAAGCTGCTCTGGATTGTGTTCCAGGAAGGTCTCCAAGAAGAGGACCCACCCAAAAGGCAGAGGGAAGGTCACTATAGCCACACTTTCCTACTGAAACATCAGCCTGTGTGACTTGATACCCGGACCCCTTGCTGCCATAGCTACAGTCTGAGATGTTTCCACCTGGGCAACATGTAGTTGTTTTTTTGTTTGTTTGTTTGTTTTGTTTTGTTCTTTTTACTCTTTGGGGCCCACCACCCAGTTCCCAAATAAATACACGGAGATGACAACTACCACTTCTTCTTTTTCTTCTTCTTCTAGCCCTCTTTCCCAAGCCACCCCACATCCCCACATCCCCCGCTTCTTCTTCTTCTTTTTTCATTTTTCTTTATTAAGAAATTTTCTTCTCACTCCACATGCTATCCACAGAACCCCCTTCTTCCTTCCTCCCACTCCCCAGCCCTCTTTCCCAAGCCACCCCACATCCCCACATCCCCCAAATTGAGGTCTCCCATGGGGAGTCAGCAAAGCCCAGCACACTGAGCCTAGGCAGGTCCAAGCCCCTTCCCACTGCACCAAGGCTATGCAAGGTGTCATACCACAGGCACCAGATTCCCAGAAGCCTGCCCATAGACCAGGGACAGATCTCCACAGTCCACCAGTCCACAGTTCATGGGTTTCCACTAGTGTGGCCGGTCATCTCTGCACGTCCTCCCATCATGATCTCGATGTCCCTCACCTGCAGAATCTCTCCTCTCTCATCAATTGGATTCCCAGAGCTCAGCCTGGTGCCTGGCTGTGGATCTCTGTATCTGCCTCCATCTGTCACTGGACAAAGGCTCTATGATGACAGTTAGGTTATTTGCTAGGCTGGTCACCAGAATAGATCGGTTCAGGCACCCTCTGGACCACTGCCAGCAGACCAAGGTGGGGTCATCCTTGTGGATTCCTGAGAGCCTCCCCAGCACCCTGCCTCTTCCTATTCCCATGATGTCCTCATCTATCATGGTATCTTCCTCCCTGCCCTCCCACTCTGTCCCTGTTCCAGTGACCCTCCCATTTCCCTATGTTCTCATCCCCCACTCCTCGCCCTCTGCCATCCTGCCCCCCCCCCCAGTCCACTCCTGTAGATCTCATCCACTTCTCCTTCACAGGGTCATCCATGTGTCCCTCCTAGGGTCTTTTCCTGTTAGCTAGCCTCTCTGGAGTTGTGGGTTGCAGTCTGGCCATCCCTTCCCACGGAGACTTATTCTTACTGCATTCATAACTAATGTGGTTCTTTCTAGCCAGCGTTTCTAACTTAAATTATCAAGTTTCTCTTTAACTACGTTTTACCTCTGGGCTTTTTGCTTGTTTGTTTTTGTTTGTTTGTTTTCTGTTTTTCTGAGACAAGATTTCTCTGTGTAGCCCTAGCTGTCCTGGATCTCACTCTGTAGACCAGGCTGACCTCGAACTCACAGAGATCTGCCTGGCTCTGCCTTCCAAGTGCCGGGATTAAAGGCGTGCGCCACCACCGCCCAACTGCCTCTGGACTTTTTACCTTTCTTTGTTCTCTATGTCTTTCCTCCTTACTCCATGGCTGGCTGGGTGGCTGGGTGGCTGGGTGGCTGGGTGGCTGGGTGGCTGGGTGACTGGGTGGCTGGGTGGCTGGGTGGCTGGCCCCAGGCGTCCTCCTCTCCTTCTCCTTTTCTCACTCCTCTGTAGACGTATTTAAGAAGAAACACAAGGCCAAGGTAAGGAGAAAAACCCAAGAGGTCAGAGCTAAGAGCTTTACCCGCTTGCCGCTGGCTAGCCTCTTTCGCTGAAGCAACCTCTCCGAGAAAAAGGGAGGTATTTCCTGTGGGTTGTCTTTAAATAGACTTCTGTGCTCCTTTCTCATTGGTCGTAAACCCAACCACCTGACTGCCTCGTCACTACTTGTGCGCCAGACTCTGGCTATGGCTTGCTAATAGCTCTGACCCCCAGGCAACTTTATTAACATTTTGGTACAAGAGAAAATATCACCATACTCCTCCTCTTCTCTCTCTCTTGAGGCTAGATTTCTCCTCCCATTTCTTCTCTCTGCCTGGCAGCCCCGCCTGTCCCTCTCCTGCCTTGCTATTGGCCATTCAGCTCTTTATTAGACCAATCAGGTGTTTTAGACAGGCAAACTACACAGCTTTACAGAGTTAAACAAATGCAACATAAAAGAATACAACACATCTTTGCATCATTAAATGTTCCACAGCATAAACGAATGTAACACATCTTAAGCTAGTATTCCACAACAGCAACACTCACGTGTGTGTGTGTGTGTGGGGGGGGCGCAATTCCTGGACATTCACACTTCTCATGTTTCACCGTCCTGGTTGGTAAGGGTCCCCAGGGAGGAGGTGGGAAAGAGTCATTTTGAGAAAGAGCAGGGAGGACCTGTGGTAGGCATCTTCTCAGGCCCTGGGTGGCCGTACAGCCATGTTCTGGGCAGCTGCTGTCTTTCCTCTGCCATGAATCTGCATGGACAAAGACGTGACCTGTTTGCACATTGAGATGATTCGATATGAAATGCCCAGAGACATGCTGGGACAGATGAGGTGTTCAGCAGACCCCAAAGCTTGTGAACAACCAACGTTGCTAAGCCCAGCACCCTATACCTATTTCCTCCTCAGAGAAATCAAACTTGGCTTCAGGAATTGCAACCCAGGGGAGGGCTATGGAAAGGAAGGAGGCATTCTGCAATGCAGGACACACACTGCTGGGAACCTAGCTGAAGAGTCTGCATAACAAAGAATAGACACTCTTGGCCTGCTGTGAGCTCCCTTACAGGGCTAGTGCTGGTCTCCGCAGGGTCTGAAGGAACAAGACCAACCCATTATCTGAAGCAGAACCTGAGTCTCTTCTTCATCTTTGTTTTAACAATCTCAGACTTCCATCTGATGTTTCCTCAGGAGAGGAAGGAGTGGGATCTTAATACAGCAGAGTGTGATGTCTTCCTTAGAGCTGAGGCCCCAGTTGGGGCCTGGGGCTCTGAAGCTCTAAAAATTTATTATAAACATCAGGATTGCCAAAACTCGTACCTGGTGCTGTTAGTAGGAAGTGTGGATGGGTAATTTTTTTTCCTGTCTTTATGCCCTAAGAGTTTGGGATTTGCCCAGCTGGTCACTCTCAGAGGTGAATGAGTGCCCAGCTTCTAAAAAAGGCCTCCCAAAACACAGACAGTGAGCTTCTCGCTTGGTGCTCCTCCCAGATTCCTGCCGAAACCGAAGTAGGCGTCTAACTTTGGTAGTCCTATGAAATAACCTTAGGTTTGCCTGGAGATATTTATAATAAAGCATGTGGACACTGATTCTTGCTGATTCAAATGTTTTTTTCTCCAGAAGACTAATGTAATAAAAACCAAGCAAAGAATCTCAACAGCTGGAACTCTGAGGACAGCGAGTTAGCGTCACGGAGGCCCCTGCACCCTTTGTACGGATACAAATCCTGCACCGAGTCGTCCAGCAGGCCTGGCTTCCTTGAGGGGCTGCACACACCACCTCCTGCCCCACTTCAGCCTTGTGAGGAATGAATGGCCTGGGAGGGGTGGGCTTGCCTTTCTGCCAAAAGAGAACAGATGCCAAGTTTTGCTTTTGGACGAATTAAGGCAAAGCAATGCCTGGCATTCGGTGAGGCAAACACCCTCCAGACAGGCCCAACAGGATGGAGGCATTTGTAACTCATTCAAGAAACTTGCAAGGCTCTGAGGCTGGCAGAGCCACAGAACCCTTGATCTTTCCCAGGTGCTTATCTACCAGGATGCTCCAGGGCACTGTGGAAGAGGGCTCTGCTCCCCCAGCAGCTGGTGCAGTGAGAAGATCATTCCTTGGGGTGCTATGGTGAGCTGTCTCACAACTTTACTCATACTGGGCCTGGTCTTTGGGGCATTTACCAATGTCACCGCCCATCGTTTCTTTCTGTCTCTCTTTCTTCAATCCTAAGCCCTTCACTCTGATTCCATACACGTTCAAACATAAATCATTCTTGAATAGTCAGTGAGAGATTCTCTGAAAGTACTTAAGATGGAAAACTTGACGAAAGGAGAGACGGAGAAGAAAGACAGAGCAAACTGCCTGGAACTGCTGGGACCAGAACAGGGAGAGGTGGCCTGTAGTGGCATTTCTGACCATGCCAAATGCCAGTTCTGGGGGAACAAAAGCATTCTGACTCAGTACACACCTGAGTCATGTTGAGTATCCAGAATCCATTGTAAATACATGACCATTGCTTGTTGAGACAAGGTCTTGCTATGTAGCCTAGGTTGGCCTTGAACTTGTGATCCTTCTGCCTCAGCCTGCCAAGTGCTGACATTGCAGGTGTGCACCACTATGCCCAGAAGGGACACTTCTCTAACTTAACTTTGGATGTCATGAGTGCCCCCCTCATGTTTTTGTGTAGACTATAAATTTATGTAACAAAAACAAAAACTAAACAAAAGAACACTGTGTGCTGGACATAGTGGCACAGGAATGTAATCCCTGAACTAGGGGAGATGAGGCAGGAGATGGTGAGTTTGAGTTCAGTCCCATAGTACCTACAAAAGCCTAGAGGTGATGAGAAGTCAGGAGGGAAATGTGTATAGATTGCAAATACTAAGCCATTTTATTTAAGTTTTTTTTTTTTTGAGATGGGTCTTGGTATGTTACTTAGGTTGGTCTTGAACTCCTGAGCTCAAATAATTCCCCTGTTTCAGCTGCTCAAATAGCTGGGACTACAGATATGCATTACTGCACCCAGTTAACAAGCCATTCTCTGTAAGGGCCTTGAGAACCCATAGATTTTGGTCACTGTCAGGGAGCATCTTGGCACTAATCTCCCCAGGTGTGGAGGAGCAGCTGTGCTCTCAATCTGGCATATTGTTTCAGAAGTTACTGATGTTGACATTTCTCCAATCTACCCCTTTATAGTTTCTGTGATTGCGTTTGGTTTCTGGGATCCTACCGCACACAACTTCACACTGTCTCTATGTTTTCTTTTCTCTCCCATTAATTTTTATAGCTGGTGAAAATAATGGGTTTCACTATAACATTTTTCACGCATATATATCACTTCCCCCAAAACCCTCCCTTACCCGGCCCCATTCTGCTGGTTCTCTTCCTCTTGACAAGTGGTTCTCCTTCTGCATGTAAGATAATCATATGATGTTTTGCGTTTCTTACTCTCCATCACAGTCTCATATTGCCTCTCCCTCCTCCATTAAAGGACCCAACTTCTACATAGTCCCCTTTTACCTTTATGTCATCTATAATTCATACATATTTATTTAAATCTAGATTCTGCTCTGCATATGGTATTTATCTGGGTCTGGTTTGTTTTATAACATGATTATTCCAGTTCTATTCATTTTCCTGCAAATGATACAATTTAACTCTCCTTACAGCTGAATAAAACTGTGTGTATGTGTGTGATTTTCTTTATCCACTCAAATGTCTGTGTAAAGATTTATTTAAGTGTATGTGTGTCCATATTAAGGTATTACACGTGTGTGGGTACCCATGTTGGCCAAAGGGGGGCATCAGATCGCCTGGTACTGGAGTTCCTGGCAGTTGCAAGCCAAACTCAGGTCCTCTGGCATGGCAGCAAGTTCTCTTCACTGAGCTGGCTCTCCATCCCTCAAATATCTTTCAGAAGTTCTGTAGTTTGATTTTTCCCATTTAGCAACTTAAGTAACTTGAAATTGATTCTATTGATTGATTGAATGAGATAAAGTCTCATTCTGAAACCCAGGCTGGCTTGGAACTTGTTGGTGGAGATTTGTTTGTGTTGGTTGCTAGAAATAAAACTCTGGAGTAAATATTAGGGAACAAACCTGAGAGATCCACAGAGTGACAGAGACATGAACACCTGCTCTCTACTCCACTTCCAGAACTGACAAGACCATCCAACCTCTTGGCTCCCCCACTTCCTCCTCTGTGTGTCATCAATATCTATTCAGGATTTCAACTGCTTTAGGTTCTGAAAAGTGTGATTTTGTAATTACACATTTATTTATTTTAAAGATTTATTTTATTTATTATTTTTACAGTATTCTGTCTGCACTTATCCCTGCAGGCCAGAAGAGGGCACCAGATCTCATTAGAGCCACGATGTGGTTGCTGGGAATTGAACGCAAGACCTCTGGGAGAACAGCCAGTGTTCTTAACCTCTGAGCCATCTCTCCAGCCCGTAATTACACATTTATTAGGAGTTATGGTCATCATGGGGATACCTGTACCAATTAAGACTGACAATGCTCCAGCATATGTCTCTAGTAAAATGAAACAGTTTTTTCCTTATTATAATATAAAGCATATTACACAATCCTACAGGGCAAGCCGTCACAGAAAGATCTAAGTGTACTTTAAAAGATTTGCTTTATAAACAGAAAGGGGTAATAAAGACCCCCCCAGATTGATTATACAATGTTTTATTAACTTTAAATTTTTAAATGCTAATGAGAAATAAACAACAGCTGCAGAGAGCCATTGGATAATGGAAAAAACTGCTGAATGGAATCAGCCTGTGTACTTCAAAGATGTGTTGACCTCAGAATGGAAACCAGGATATGTGTTACATTAGGGAAGAGGTTTTGCTTTTGTTTCCACAGGAGAAGAAAACTATGGATACCATTAAAATTGATAAAGATTAGATTTGAACAGGAGAGACCTCTTGATTAGGAGAAGTGATAGTTCATCAAACAGTGTAGCCATTCAACCTGCCAAAGGGGAAACTCCCCAAAGTTAAGGTTGGGGCAGAGTTTTGTTCTTGTCTTTCCAGGAGAATAAAAGCATCCAATGAAAGACTCTGAAGACCACTGGACAAATGAGACATCTGAATAAGAAGGATGAATCATCCAGAGAAAATGCCCAAGAAAAAGAGCAAATTTGCCTAATGGTATAGCACACTTCCAATAGGATAGAATCTCATAAATCTTCCCAAATGTTTGTCTCTACTGTTCTCTACAGACATATAAGGCAAATGGTCTTTTTGTAGTCCCAATTCAATTAAAAATTAAAGCTGACTTTGGAGTTGGAGCATGGCTTTCTCCTTCTCTAAACCCAAGCATGCTTGTTAAAGGAAAATTAAAAATCTCTGTCTCATGTCAGAAGAGCCACCTGGTATGGGACAGAAGAAAAATCAAAATTAGGGACTATTCTATTGCCACTAATATCATAATCCTTTGGTTTACTTTGACCCTTTAAAATTTTTCTTAAGGTATAAATATTATCTCCAAATTTATAAGATTAATATATACATATATATTTAAACCTTTGGTTGTGATATTAATGTTCATATAGAGTACTAACTGATTCTAGAAATAGGCTTCATCTAGCTTCCTGTACATGATTTTGGGCTTGAGTCTGAAGCAGGTAACTAGGAACTAAGTTTGTGTGCCCTAGATGTATTTAATTGATTATAGTCCTTTAACCTCTCCAAGATCTGCTACATATGACATTTAAAATGTTTAAGATTTCTGCAGTGAATTGTGATTATTCCTAATAGCTACCTTTGAAGTCTCCAAAAAGATGATGGGGCCCCACAATGATGATTCCACCTAAATTATGGTAACACCACTAAGCTGACAAACACCATCCAAAGATCAGCTTTGGACTAAAAACTGCTCAGGACAATTTCAAGGCTATTATCTAAGATGGTCCAGCCTCATAGACTACTCCAGCCAGGACTTCAGAGAAGCCTTGCTTTATCCTGTCATACCAAGACTGGACAACAGCTAACTTTCCCAGGACTTGACATTATCTTAATTTTCTCAGGGTCCCCAAAAGATGTCATCACCCTCTGACATCAGGAAGTAATTTTAAGAACACAATGCACATATTACCAAGAGGTAGGTTGGTTGGTTTTGGTTGGTAGGTGGGTTATGGATGATTATCATCATTTAAGGGGGTTGGTTACAAGTTGTTATTGGTAATGGTCAGGGAGGAAACTAAGCAAAAAGAGATTAGATTTAGGGATCTCATTCTGGAAAAAAAAAGGGGGGGTATAGGATTGATAGGGTAAAAGGTAGATTATTGAATCTACTTTTAAACTAAAAAAGCAAATACTAGTTATAAACAGTTTATATTGGTATTGATTTTTGTATATTGATACGAATTTAAGGTTATTTTTGTTATGCTGTGTTATATGTTTTTATTTCTTGTTTAAGGTATTGTACCTATGCAACTCATTTAAAAATACAATGTTAAGTTCTAGTCTTTGAAAGCTATTTAGGATAATAAAGAAATATAGGTTAGTAGTTAGTCATCTATAACAATCAAACTTATAGTCATGTTAGGTATACTTTCAAGATCAATCAGAGACATATGAGGTCTTTAAACACTTCAGAGACCTACAGAATATGGCATTTTAATGTTTTAGTAACATAGGGCTTTTCATGACAGTGAGATATGTCTGCTCCTTACAGCACCAAACTACTTCATAAAAGGATGATGGGCATCAAAGAACCTCCATATGGGATTTGCTTTCTTTGTGGCAAAGCTAGTCATTTGGGCAAGAAACTGCTCTTGCCTCAACTGCTGACAGTATGCTGTACAAACTGGACAAGCAGGACACAAAGGAAAAAGACTGCTGAACGTTGCCAAGACAAGGTGGGACAGTCCTTCAAAAGTCTTGCGTCACAGAAAAGTGCAAGTGTAACAGCTCTGGAGGGAAAGGTATTCTGACTTGTTGGGAGGATACACCTGCAGCTGTGAAGGGAAGGTATCCTGGATACCTACAGCTGTGAGGAGAAAGGTATCCTGACGTGTTGGGAAGTCAGGCTATATGTGAAGCTGGATTCTGATGGGGGATGGTCTCCCCACAGGATGTGGAATCCTGCTCCTCTCTGAGAGAGAGCCATTACAGCTGAGCTCTGCTCCACTCTGCTAAGAGTTTCCCAGCAGAGGTGTCTGTTTCCCCAGCTCCAACCCAAGTTGTTGCTTCTTCTGCTTCACTCTGCTAAGGGGGAAACCCCTGCAGAAATGCAGCCATCTGCTCTGGCTCCAGTGAAAAGTTGTTGCTCCTGCTCTGCTCCCCTAAGGGGGTTTCCCACCAGAGGTGTCTGTTGCTTCTCTGCTCCACTCCACTAGGGAGTTTCCCAGCAGAGATTCTGCTCTGCCCTGGCGGCAAAGGAAGCTCTTCACTCAAAACTCTTTCAAGAGATTTATTTGGGAAGGAGGAATCTAGGAGAGTAGCTGCCTCTGCCAGGGTGGAGAAGGGCAGCTGCCAACTGAACAGGCACAGAGCTTATATAGGGCTTCTTAGGGGCAGAGTTTTTCCAGGTTGAAGATTTTCAAGGTGGGAATTGGTCAGATTTCAATCTCCTTGAGCTTGGACAAGCTCGGATTGGCTAGATTTTGTGCTCAGGTATTAGTTGGTTTTCTTGCTCAGGGATTAGTTGGTTTCATGCTCAGTTGGTCAGGGGCAGATTCGGCTCTGGGTTTAGGGCTAAAGTGGTGTGTTTCTTTCACTGGCCCTTTTTAGCCTTTTGGCTCTAGTTTCAGGGACAGGGTGTGTTTCTTTAACTGGCTCTGGTTCTAGGGCCAAAGTGTGTTTCTTTGGCTCTGGTTTCAGAGTCAGGGTGTGTTTCTTTGGTTCTGGTTTCAGGGTAAGGGTGGGTTTCTTTAGCTGGCCTTTTTTACCCTACAAAATGTCTGTCAGCTGTCCTATGCCTGTAGGCTGAAGATGGATTTCAATGTTGCAGAGTAAACTTGGGTGACTGTCCAGGCAGCCAGCTGTTTCTGTCATTTCTTATAGTTTTGGAAGTTGCTTGCTCTGCACTTCCTGTTTACTGGGGTAATATTATATCCTTCTTGTGTCTTTGGTGGGGTTGAGGCTAGATAGTTGTAGTTTCAGTTTTCCTTAGTCATGATAAAAAGTAAATTAGGTACAAAACTTTGGACTCATCAAGAGAGGATAGATAATGGAATACTGAGTTTGCCAAATACAAATGGACTGGATATTGTGAATATAATTCTTGATAATTGTTCTTACTGTATATAGCTTCAGTTTGTTAAAGTTAATACCTTTCTATTCTATTTAGACAATACCGGATAATTGTTCTTATTGTATATGCTTTCACTTTGTTAGAGTTAAAACACTTCTTTTTTATTTAGACAAAAAGGGGGAAATGTTGGGGGAGAATTGTTTGTGTTGATTGCTGTGAGACCACCACTGGAGTCCAACCTCAGTTCAGAGGGCAGAGTTCACATTCAGCTGGTCCAAGTGGATCGTAGAGTTTCCTGGCTGACTCAGAGGGAGACAGAAGGACACACGGAGGAGGAAGAGAAGGAGCTGAGAGGTTGAGCAGCCTTGTCTGTCTGTGAAGTGGAGTAGGAAGCAGGTGTTCATGTCTCTGTTACTTTGTGGATCTCTTAGGTTTATTGCCTGATATTTACTCCCGAGTTTTATTTTTTAATAAAATGATAAAAAGAAATTGCAGCCGGGCAGTGGTGGCGCACGCCTTTAATCCCAGCACTCGGGAGGCAGAGCCAGGAGGATCTCTGTGAGTTCGAGGCCAGCCTGGTCTCCAAAGTGAGTTCCAGGAAAGGCACAAAGCTACACAGAGAAACCTTGTCTCAAAAAACCGAAAAAAAAAAAAAAAAGAAATTGCAATAGAAACTCACTGTGTAGTCCAGTCTGGCCTCAAATTTCACAGCAGTCCTCATGCCTCAGTTTCCCAAGTCCTGGGGTTACAGATATATGCAAGTACACCTGACTTCTGAAATTAATTTTTAATTGGTATAAATTTGGGATCCAGTTTTAATCAACTAATAATTGTTCCTACAATTTATAGGACAGTCATTCTTTTCCATTGATCTGAGTGCTGCCAATTTCATGTGCATATTGTTCTATCTGAAGTTTGGGCTGGTAGTTTTATGTCAACTTGACACCAGCTGGAGTCATTTTGGAAGAGGGAACCTTAGTTGAGAACATGCCTGTGGGCAAACCTATGGTGCGTTTTCTTGATTGATGATTAATGTAGGAGGGTCCAGCTCACTATAGGCAGTGCTACCTCTAGGTTGGTAGTCCTGGGTGCTATAAGGAAGCAGACTCAGCAAGCCATAGGAGTAAGCCAGGAAAAGTGTTCCTCCGTGACATCTGCATCAGTACCTCCCTCCAGATTCCTGCCTTGTGTTCCTGCTCTAACTTCCCCGGCTGATGGACTCCGAGTTGTAAGGTGAAACAAGCCCTTTCCTCCACAAGCTGCCTTTGGTCATGATGTTTTATCACAGCAGTGGAAACCCTAAGACAAGATTCTCAATTTGAATGGTCAGTTTACTTGTCTCTGAGACAGTATTGTTTGACTTATTGTGGCTGAAGGTCAAATTTTTTTTGGTGGCACTAAACAAGCATTCTATCACTGAACTGTATCCCCAGTCCTTTTAAGATAAATATTGCCATCTTTTAAAATGTATTACATTTATTTATGTGGGAGGCATGCCACTAAATGTACGAGGAAGTCAGAGGACAACTTGTAGGAGTGAATTCTCTCCTTCCATATGTAGACCTAGGACTCAAACTCAGCTTGTTAGGCTTGGCACCTTTATCCACTGAGCTATCTCAATGGTCCAAATAGTATATTGTTATAGAATATTAGTTAAAGATGTATTACATTCTTTTATGCTATGGAATATTTCTTTAATGATGCAAAGATGTGTTGCATTCTTTTATGTTGCATTTGTGTAACTCTGTGAAGCTGTGTTACTGTGCCTATCTAAAACACCTGATGATCTAATAAAGAGCTGAATGGCCAATAGCGAGGCAGGAGAAAGGATGGGCAATGCTGGCGGGCAGAGAGAATAAATAGGAGAAGAAGAAGATGGGGAGGAGTGAGAAAAGGAGGAGAGGAGGATGCCAGGGGCCAGCCACCCAGCCACCCAGCCACCCAACCACACAGCCACATAGCTACACAACCAGCCACAGAGCAAGAAGGAAAGAAAGAAATATAGAATAGAGAAGGTAAATGCCCAGAGGCAAAAGGTAGATGGGATAATTTAAGAAAAGCTGGCTAGAAATAAGCCAAGCTAAGGCTAGGCATTCATAGGTAAATAAGTCTCCATGTATTTATTTGGGAGCTGGGTGTGGGCTCCCAAAGAGTATTAAAAAACCTACAGTATATCTTATAATTTATGTTGTGCACTGCCCACATCTATATTCTTGGGTGTCTTGGGTTTTGGATTGTCCTATGCTGGCTGCACTGTGGTAAGAGAAGGTGGCCAGTAGGATGCCAATGAGGTAGGGTGCTCAGTGGTTACTGAGATAATGTAAACTGTGTAAATTGTTCATCATGGTTTTCTGTAAATGTTTGTTAGACCAATCTGTAACATAGAAATGAAACCTAAGTTTTCTTTCTAATCATCACCATGTATCCTTAGTTTTACTACACATGATGTTGTGAGCAGCCCTCCTAGCTGTTGTGAGTCCTCCTGTCCTCTGGTGGCTCCTCATCCATGCCCTCCTGAATGTGGTGGTTCTTCACCCATGCCCTCCTGCCCACGGTGGCTCCTCACCCATGCCCTCCTGCCCATGGTGGCTCCTCATCCATGACCTCCTGCTTCCTACAACCTCATCTCCGCTCTCAGCTCCTCTGTCTGTACGGAGGTTTCCTGCCTTTGAGACTTCAGTCATTAGGACTGTGGCTACTCTTCCATCTTCATTTTCCACATGGTCTTCTAGAAAGCGATGTGTGCCCAGCGGCTCTGCCCCACGATGTTTGGGGGCCTTGGTGCTCTCCCATGTATGCTTATCCACTCTTCCATCACCTCGACCATTTAGACTCAGACCCATGCCTTGATAAGTGTCTCCCAATTTCTTCCTTCCTGCTCCCTCAGCCACTCCCCACTGGTTCAGCCTCCTCACTCTCTACTGACTCCAGCTGCTTTGCTCTGGCTCAGGGCTCATCCTATGGCCGTGGGCTCCCCACTCTCTGACACCAGGCACTTTTCTGTTACCTTCATAGTACTTCAAACAAGTCCTCAGACTGTGATGGAAGCCCATAAAAAACAACTCTGAGTTTTGGGATCAAACTGGAATTTGAATCTCACTCACTTACCGAGTGGATGCTATCGGTGTCCTCTATTTCTGTGAGAGTAACGTCACTCATCTCATAAAACTTGAGTGAGTATTAAGCAAGATAATAAAGTTACCTATATATAGTTACTCTATAAATAGTGTTATATTTTATTTTATTCCAATAACAAAATACCTTATACAAGCAACTTAAGAAAAAGAGTTTTATTTGGCTCGATGCTTGGGAGTGGTCTGTCATAGGGAAGGCAGCGCAAGCCTAAGGCAGCTGGTTATGCTGTATCCACGGTCAGGAAGCAAGGGTAACGGATGCTGGTACTCAGCTCAGTTCCTCCTTTTGCTCAGTCCAAGACCCTAGTCCACAGGATGCGGCTGCCCACGTTTACCGTGTGTCTTTCCCCTGAGCTAACACCGACAGACATGCTTAGAGCTTTGTCTCTACCTCATTCTAGACCCTGTCAAGTTGACAAGTGATATCAACCATCACATACCTGATGCACTAAAAAGAAAAACTATATAGATAGAAGTTTTTATAAACCAATAGACAGTTTTAGAGAAATTGAGTAATTTTCAGGATCACAGCCTACCAAGCAAGGTGGGCTTTCCACACATTCCACAGGGCGAGAACAGCACTAAGCTTTTAATCCATCTATATTAATTAATGGAAATTAATTAATGGCCACAAACCACTCTGGAATCACTCAGTTCTTTCAGAGCCAAGAGAAGAAAGACACCGACTACATGTTATGTATCTGGGGTAAGTGTAAGGCAAGGCACAGCAAGCTGCCGGGGACTCCAGGAGAGCCAAGGCTGGAGAACTCGGGGAGGAGGGTGTGGTACCAAGGTCCCTTCCTTCATGGTCAGCACGAGGAGAAGGTGGGGGTGGGGGTAGGGCTGGTGTTCATGGTGCTGGGTAGATGTCATCCCTGTGTTTCCATGGAAATGCACTCTTAATGAAGGTCTCTTAAAGTGGGGTAGCTGAGAGAATGTCTTTGGTGATGCCAAACCCCATTTTAAGATATTGGCAACTATTACTTGCCATAAATCTTGGGTTTGGGAATTAGAAATTACTCTATTTCTCTAAAACTGCTTATTGGTTTATAAAAACTTCATCTGTATAGTTTTTTTGTTTTTTTTTTTTAATGCATCTGAGAGCATGCCTGGCAGTGGCAAGGCTCTGGGTTCAGTCCCCAGCACTGGGATAAAAAGGAGAAAATCGAGTCATAAATCTCATCCCTTAGGACATTGCTTTGAAAAACCCCTCATGACAATGGTGAACCTTAGTCCCGGACTGAGGTGGTGGCGGAGGCGTCTGGTGACTTGAGAGGGCTAGTGCCTCACACAGAGCTGGTGGGGTGGAGGAATGGCAGAGGGCCCAGCTGCACACTTCTAGAAAGAAGGTAGAGAAGGAAGGGGATGCACACCTATCCAGGACACACACCCGTCACCTTGCTGCTTGAGGCCGAGTGTCCCGCTGTTTGACTCTGGGAGTGATGTGACTTTAGTCTAATGACCTTCAGGTCACATGGGGCTTGGAGCTGTGCTTCCCCTTTGCTTCAAATCCCCTGGATCTGTGGTTTAAGGTGGCTTCTCCTCCACTCTCCCACGCAAAACACCAAGACGTTTATGTGGGAGTTTTCCCTTCCTGGAGGCCATGCTGAACACCAGTAGTAGAAACTGAGTCTGTTTTTCAGCAGATGGCTGTCAGAACCAGGCAGGTGGTTCTTGGGTTGTCCTTCAGGCCCATATTGATTGTCTCTGAAACAGTCAGGCTTAAGGAATGATAAATTCCTTTCTCCAGAGGGCCCCTCTTGGCATTATTGTTATTATTATTATTATTATTATTATTATTATTATTACTACTACTATTATTGTAGCTCACTACCGTCCAGTTGGCATATCTACAAGAGAGGGGCCTTTCCCTTCCATACTGCTCAGCAGCGAGAGGTCTCAGACATGCATATCTAAAATCTCAGTGTTTTTCTTCTCTACTCACGCCTCACTACAGTGATTGGGAAGTCCGTTGTTGTGTGTGGTTGGGCACACCTCTGTCGTCTGACAATAACGTGAGGTTGGTCAGAGCTGACCTGAAGCAGTGTGTTTGGGAGCAGCTTCTGTTGCTGTGATGCTGTGGGGAGGGTGGATGGCAGGTACACTCTGGTGTGGTGGTATTGTGTTCCCCAAAATATTGTGTACCTTAATAAACTTATCTGGGGTCAGAGACAGAACAGCCACAATATTAAACATGAGGATAGGCAGTGGTAGCATACTCCTTTAATCCTAGCATTCCAGAGACAGAAATCCCTCTGGATCTCTGTGAGTTCAAGGCCACATTGGAAATGGCCAGGCGTGGTGACACACGCCTTTAATCCCAGTAAACCAGCCTTCAATCCCAGGGAGTGGTAGTAGAAAGCAGAAAGGTATATAAGGCATTTGGCCTGGAGAAGCATTTGGGCTGGTTAATCATTCAGACTTCTAGCAGCAGTTCAGCTGAGAGTCATTCGGATATGAGGACATAGAGGCTTCCAGTCTGAGGAAACAAGCCAGCTGAGGATCCGGTGAGGTGAGGTTAGCTGTGGCTTATTCTGTCTCTCTGATCTTCCAGTGTTCACCCCAATACCCGGCTCAGGTTTGACTTTATTAATAAGACCTTCTAAGATTCATGCTACACTCTGGAGACTCCAACAGCCTCATCCAGGGTCAAGGACACAGATAGGAGAAAACTACCTCTATTAGCAGGCGTCTCCCGCAAGGGTCTGTAAGGAGATGAGAAAGTGAACTGGCTCTTCTTATGTACTATTGTTAATTTCTTTTCTGATGATATTTGCCTCTTAAAACAAAACAAAACAACAAAACAAAACAAAAAAACAGGGTCTCATGGAGTCCATAGTGACCTTGAACTTACTACATTTGAATATGGCCCAGAATTCTCAATCCTCACGCTTCAACTTTCTAAGTGCTGGGATTACATAATAAGCTATGATATCTAGCTCTTTGCTCTAATTATAGAACGAGGTAGAAATACAGTTAGCTGACATTAACTGTATTCTCCATGTGTACTGGGTGTGAGGCTATTAGGGATTTTTTTTAAAGCGTATGTGGGGGGGGGCATACGTGTGTGTGTGTGTGTGTGTGTGTGTGTGTGTGTGTGTGTATGTGTATGAATGTAGAGGCCTGGGGTTGACATCTGAAGTATCTCTTGATTGCTTTCCAGTTTGTATATTGAGGCAGGTGTTCCTACTGAGGCCAGAGCTCACTGATACAGAGGTCCTGTCCCCACCGTCTAAGCACTGGAGTTATAGGTGGGTCGCCATGCCACCCAGCATTCATCTGGCCTCTGGGAACCTGAACTCTGGAACTCATGCGTGCAAGGTAAGTCTTGTCTGCTTAGCCATCTCCCTGTTCTCTGAACATGAGTTTTAAAGACTGAGTTATTTTCTTCCCATTTCCCACACATGGCACAGCTTGATTTGCGGCAAGGGAGTGCTATCCGTATGCTACAGATGAGCGAACTGAGGCTGAGCGAGGCTCAGTCATGTTTTCTGTGAGGCCTGGTAGGATCCTCGGCCTGCATGTTGAGCCATCTCCCTTGCCCAAACTCTATTCTCTCCTAGCTAATGTAGGGAGTGAATTTCTCCGTGAAGTTTTGGATAAATTTGGATGACTTTGGTATGAAGTAAGCAGAAACGGATTCTAAACCTTGGCTGCTACCACACTGCCTTACAGGTCGCTTGGCCCCAGCGGGGACCTGCAGGTTGTCTTTTCCCACAGCAGGAGGGGCTGGCTCTCTGAGCTGAGTGTGGTGCTCATTGTCTGGGGCATGGATTCTGGAGCAATGGCCTGCGGAGCTTGTTTATGTCAGCTGACTGATTTGTACACGGAATAACATGTAATAGGAAAGGAATAGAAATTCGGCAATACCAACTTATTTAGTCTCATAATATATTTGAAGAAAAAGTAAAATAGTAGTCATATAACAATACAAGTAAATGTAAGGTCTGTGCTGGTCTAGCCAATGGTGGCTTCCTGGGCATTCAGCCATGCTGTGACATGGGCCCCCGGGCAGGACCCTGTTTTTGGCTTACCCTTGCACTCTTACGAAGTGCTGGACTTTTTGAACAAGGCCGTATGGTTTCATTTGCTATGGGATCACGTGGATCACCCTTTACTGCATAGACGCACTCCAGTCTGGGGAGCCCATCTAGGCATGCTGGGAGGGCCAGCTATCCTCATCCCATGTGACCCCCATGCAAGAGTCATCCCACATGCGTTGGACCTAGGGAGAACTCCACAGAGGCATGCTGTCTGTCCTGCTAAGTTGGAGGCTTACTCTCTCCTTCTCACATGCCTTCCTGAAGTCAAATTCTTTCCCTAGCCCAGAGCAGTCACCGAGCACCAGGCTCGTGTGCCTGGGTGCAGCTGTGTGTGTTCCCCAGGCACCTGTAGGTTTGAAGCATTTTATCTTGGGCCTGCTTCCTTCCTTCTTTTCTCTTAGCATTATTTTTGTAGGGGAGCTTCAGTTGCTGTTAAAAGAGTTCATCTCTAATGCATTATTTCAGCCCTAGTAGGCTCTTGCACAGAGGGTTTCTTTTGGTTGAACAGCTGTATACCCGAGGGTGAGTGGTTGGCTCAGTCTCAGAAGGACTGGCCTTGGACTGTGACTATTCCTAGGCACTTTGAGTGGTCTGGTCTCAGGGCCAATCTCTTCAGCATGAGCAAGCATATGGCTGAGAGCCTACAAAAAACTTTGTTCTAATTGCTTTCAATCCTTGAAATAAAATGGAGAGAGTTCATATATTCAATGCCCACCATGCCATAGTCACATTCATTCATATTCAGCACACGTGTGCTCACTCGTGTACACACACGTTTTTTTTTTATAATTGTGGAAGGGCAAATTAGTAAAGATGGCCTGAGCTCCCAGAAGTCAGTGTGGCCCGTATGTGTAACATTACCCATGGTATAAGGCCTCATAACTTCTGCCTCAGACTCACTGCACAGAGCTAAGCTCACCAGTGTTGAAGGCGTGGTAAGATGAGGTGGGAAAAGGGTCCTGTGACTCCCACCCCAAAGCAACCCCGTGAAGATACTGCCTGTGCCGCTGCAGTCTCCTCACAGGTGCGCGCCCGCAGTGCACAGCATGGCCTGCACGAGGCAGGCTGGGGTTGTGTTGGTTAGTATTGGTGGTTAGCTTTTTCAGCTCTAGTGTCCCTAGGGGATAATCCTTATGACCAGGACTGTGAAGAAGCTTCTAGATTAGGAGAGATAGCACTATTCAGGGACTTAAGTCCCAGACCACACAAAAACTAGACTGTGAGCTTGGCGAGAGCATTCATTTTCCGCACTGACTGACCGTGGATGGCAGAGTGACCAGTCACCTCACACTCCCCGAGCCATGATAGGCCCTGCCCTCCAGCTCTGAGCCCTGCTAAACCCTTCCCTTCCTTAAGTCTTTTTGAACCACACCAGCCTGTGGGTGAGGTACGGAGCAAGCACTTCTCTGCTAAGGAACCAAAGATCTCCCAAGAATCTTGGCTGGAGTGTGTGCAAGCTCCATGCTTCATCTTTGCACATATTTCTTTCCAGGAAATTTCTTTTTAACCTGTGAGATATTGAAATGAGAAGAAGGAGCTGGGTGGAGAAGGTTCTCCATGCCTCATGGGTAAATCCCTTGGCTGTTCTGCACCCCAAAGTGGCAGATGCTTTAGGATAGATATTCACTAGTAAGACAGAAAACATGTCTGAGGTTCAGTGAACAGAGCCAGCAATGCACTGGGCACAACAAGACAGTCTTGTGTCTGTTGGAATTCCCGGCCGCTTCCCCAGCTGTATGACCGCACATGCGCAGTTCAGTAGCCAAGTAAGGGGCCTTCCTCCTACATAATCCATGTGCTGCGTGATCACACAGTCTATGCGCATGCATGGAGTAGCTCCAGAAGCCCACATGCACATGTGCAGGGGAATCCTTAAAAAGCCAATCACAGACTCCTCCCCTCTCTTCTGCTCTCTCCTCCTCCCCATCTCTCCCTCCTCCTCACGTGTCTTTCCAACAGGCCTGACCACATTCTGTCCTGTCTCTCCTTCCTCCTAATAAACTCTGATAGTGAGTTTTGTCGTGCCTTGTGACTTTTCTCGCAGAGTAAAAGCGCCGCATTAAAACCAACAGTGTCCCAAAGGGAGCACTGGATGAGTACCAAGCTGTGGCTGAAGGTCCAGTGTCAGCACATCTAGCTGTGGGAAGGACAGGACAGTCCCTGCATTAAGAGCTTCTGGGCAGACTCCCCGTTGCCATCACTGCAGATTTCTGAGGGAGGCGCTGGTGCACCCATTTACAGAGGAAACAGGAACTTAGGTAGGCGAAACTAATTGTTCAGTGGATGACCCTCAAGTCGCCTGGGGCAGGTCCACTTCTTTGAGAAGCAGCCTGTGTTTGTACTCAGACTGCCCAGTACCCTGCAAGGTTGTCTCTGTCTGGGATGCATTCATGGCACATTGCCAGGCAGTGTCTTAAGCAGGATGCCAGAGAGAAGGCAGGCAGGCCCTGACACCCACTGACCCTTCTCTTTGTTATTTATTTATTAATTAATTAATTAATTAATTTATTTTTGAGGCAGGGTTTCTCTGTGTAGCTTTGCGCCTTTCCTGGAACTCACTCTGTAGCCCAGGCTGGCCTCGAACTCACAGAGATCCGCCTGCCTCTGCCTCCCGAGGGCTGGGATTAAAGGCGTGCGCCACCACCGCCCGGCGACCCTTCTCTTTGTGGTGCCCACTGGTTGCTGTGTCCCTTAGAATAACCAAGGTCAAGCAGTGCTGTCAGGGACCCAGTGCAGGCCGAAGCAGCCTGGAGAATCCTCAGCGGGCCTCTGGAAGGGCCTAATGAGGAACGAGACGCAGAACCCTCTGTGAGTGAGAAGTACCGGTCAGGTCAGTCACTTCCGCCCAGCCCCTCGCCTCTCCAACCTCTTCCACCTCTACTCTCGAGCCTGGGTTTTGTTGTCCTGATTCATGGAAAAGCAAGTTCGGGGTTGCATGTCATCCAGGGACAATACAGGAAGACAGACTTCTGGCCTCTCCTCCTGCTCCCCACTTCTCGCTCCCTTTCTCCCTCTTTCCCTCCCTTTCCCCCTCTCTGTGTTTCACTCTCTCTTGCCTTTCTTTCCTTCCAGAAAATACTCATTGAGCTGGCACTGTCCACACCACAGCATTCCATGGCACTGTTCCAGGGTGCCATGAATGAAGCAGATTAGGAAGTGTCTCTCAATAGCCAGGCAAGAGGATCAGAAGTTCCCAACACATCCTCCCATCTGACCATCCCCACCCCATACACATCAATGCTTATATTAGTTCATCATACTATACCAGAAAGACATGCAAACATTGCCTCTCAGTAAATAAGCAGGAAGCAGCCCCTCCCGTGAGGCTGGGAGGCTGGTGTGGGGTAAGCAGGAAGCAGCCCCACTCACTTAGCCTCTTACTAATATACAGAAGTCTGAAACACTGACATGATATTGTTTTCTCACTAAGAACAGTCTCCGTGTGTACACATAAGAAGGGAATATAAGGAGCAAAGGAAGATGATGAAAAGAGAAAATCACTAATAGATTTTTCCAGAAGGGCTCTCTGAGCTTATCAAACTGGGCTCTGGGGTCTCCTAAGGTTGGAGCCAGAATAGGGGTAAAAGATCATTAAGATCCTTTCATCCACAAAGGGGCCCTCGGGAGAGGGGAGAATGAATTACTGTCCCTGCAGGGGAGCTGCCAGATGCAAGGAGGGTGTCTTTGAAACAAATCTTTTGTGATTTAAAATGAGCCTAATCTCCTGCCTGCTACTCATAGCAGAACTATTTGTTTTAATGTAAGAATTATCCCTCTAAGACCACATATGCATGATTCCATCTGTATGAAATGTTCAAAACGGAGAAATCTACAGAGGCAGAAAGTAGGTTCGCGGTTGCTGTGGCGGGGAGGCTGGAAGACACCGGGAGGTGGCTGAGGAGTAGCAGCTCTGATCTAGAACGGATGGTGGTGTGGTGGTGACGGTCACAGAACTGGGGGGGGGGTACTCAAAACCATTTGATTGCCTGTTTTAAATTATGGATCATATGGGATGTGAATTAGAGCTCATAAAACTGTTTTGAAAAATGAAGAGCTGTTCCCTACCTCCTAACTCCCGAGGAAACCTGGCATTCTGGGAAGATGAGTCACTTGCAGTTTGTCACCACTTTGGGAGCTGGGGTTAGATGTGCTCATCAGAGAAGCCAGGTTCCTCCCCAACTCCATCAATTTAGAGTTTCATAGAAGCCTGAAGAAGTGGTGTGACTTGGCCACCCAGGCTGGAGAGGACAGATGGGTCTCTAAACTCTAGTCCAGACCCTAGGACAGAGCTCTGGATGCAGTCGGCACTGGCCTTGCTCTTGCCTTGTGCTTTCCTGAATCAGACTTAGCAAGTCACTGCAGCCACACTTGTCCCCTGGCAGGTGCCATTAGCCCTCCTAGGGCTTTCTCTAGTGTTCCACATCCTTGGTGCCCCAGGTTCTACCTGCACATCCTCATACCTACTATCCACCCGTGGGACTGGAGTGTGTGGCAGAAGCAGATTGTCACACCCTTCCCTGACTGGACCTCCCCCAAGCCAAAGGCCAGCTGTGCAATAGAGAAGCTGTGGGGTGAGATCTGCTGTCGTCTGCGTCATCACGGAAGAACCTGTGGTATCTGGCTGGACTCTCAGCCAGAATGCTCTCATCCCAGTCTGCCCGGTGTTGGGCAAGCTGTGAAAGTGAATGGCTAGGAGCAGATGGGAGGATGCCAGGGACACAACAGGTGTGTCTAGAGACTGGCAGCTCCCCGTTAGGCGTGTCCTCTCGGGGCCCCAGCTATAGGCAATCAATGGGGACTAAAAGAGGGAGAATCAGTTTTTTTTTTCCCAAGGATAAGCCCATGATAGACTGTCCAATCCCAAGTGGTCAGCCCTAGAAACATGCACATTTGAGAAATACTAAATGGACTTAGTAGGGTATGTGTGTGTGTTTATGTTTAAAATAATTATAGATGAGATCATGAACTTGAGGGGGGACACAGGAGTTGGAGAAGGGAAGAGAGAAGAGTAGAAACAATATAAACATAGTATTCATATATGAAATTCTCAAAAAAAATAGAAATTTAAATTAAAAAATCTACACTATCCCTTTTCCCCCCACAACACCCCACCCTATGAATCTAAGGTAAATTGAACTTGTGAAGGGGGCACATCTTTGAAGATGAACTACCTGGGTCTCCATCTCCTAAAAGTTCTGGCCACCTTTGAGAATTCTGGAATTTCTATTCAAACCACTGAGACTGTGATTTCCTAAGTGGGAAATGAAACAATAATAGTAACAAGGGCAATATCTTATCAAAGTTTCAAGATAGACTCAATGTTTATTCCCACAACTTCCTTGGATATCCAGATGAGGAGGGTGAGGTTCAGGAAGGTTTAGAAATAAACAAACAAACAAAACAACCCAAGTTGCCCAATTTCTATCTTTTTCATGCCCCTTCTGCACACACAGAAAACACACAGACAGACAGACAGACAGATACACACACACACACACACACACACACACACACACACACACACACACCCCTACCTTAAAGAAAGTTAGAATATTTGAAAGCATTCTGCCCAATGTCCTGTGTTGTGGGATAATTGTACACTATGTGAAGATATATTGCTGTGATTGGTATAATAAAGGGCTAAATGGCCAGTAGCTAGGCAGGAGATATAGGCAGGACTTCCAGACAGAGAGAGCTCATGGAACAGGGGTTGTGGCCAGCTGAATGAAGAAGAAACAGGACCTGCAGGAGGAGAGGTAAAAGCCACAAGTTACATGGTAGGATATAGAATAATAGAAATGGGTTAATTTAAGTTATAAGAACTAGTTAGAAACAAGCCTAAGCGAAAGTCAAGCTTTCATAATTAGTAAGACGTCTCCATGTCATTATTTGGGAGCTGGCTTGAGGGACAAAGAAAGACTTGTTACATATGGCACCCAATGCGGGGCTCGAATATCCAAACATACGGCCTGAGAGAGCTAAGAAAAGTTCTGGACAAGGAGTTGGATGTGGCTTCCTAATTCTGCAGGCTATCAGGTGGGCTGGTGCTCAACAGCATACAAAGGCACAGCTACCAGTTGTTGCATGCAGACTAGAGCCAGGCGCCAGGACCATGCGCTAAGCTGAGCCATGTGGCAGTTTAAGATTTGTCTCACGTGGTCAGAGTCTCACTACAGGTGCTTAGTAAAGCTAGGTCCAGACACAGACAACCTCTAAAAAGGTACAGTATGTTTTAAAAATGTGCTTAGATGCTGAAGAAAGATAAAAATGTGTATAGACAGTCATAAAAAGTAGTTTACAAATAAAGTCTTTAAAGAGAAGGTAAAGTAATATAAAAAAAATAAGCCATGTAAAGATGAAAAATACACAGGGTATCTGGATCATATACGGTGCTTTGTTGACTTTAAATTTTTCAAATGCTAATGTAAAAGGACAATAGCTGCTGAGAGACATTGGATTATAGAAACTGATAAATTAAACCAACCCATAAATTTTAAGACTGTCTTAACTTCAAGATGGAAGTCAGGAAATATGTTGTATTGGGGGAGAGGTTATGCCTTTGTTTCCACAGGAAATAAAAAGTTATGTTTCTCTCCAAAATAAGTAAAGATAAGAAAGATCAGATTTGATTGGAGGAGACCTCCTGAAAATCTTGACTACAGACATGAAGAAAGAAACCAAGAAAGACTACAGGAGAGGTGATGTGTATGCTGATCTCTCTACTATGGGAACAGCTCTGAGACTGATAAATCTTGTTGGCTACAGAGTCTTCATGGCTTATTATTACATGCCATCCTTTCATATGGCATGGACAGAAGTTTGGGTATCCAGTCCAAACAAACTTATAAAGTTAACAAATGCCTTTTACCTGCTCAAATATAAAACAAAAAAATCATCCTTAACTGACTTGTGTGCACTGCATATTCCATACTGGTGTTAATGCAGATGTATATGTTACCTTTAAAAGTTTATGTGTTTTCAAAACAAAAGAACCAGACACCAATGAAGACAGGTAACCCAGGTGATCCAGACTCTCAATGCCTCTGTTGTAGTTTCCTCAAAATTCTGCGTTCAGAACAACTTCAAAGCTGCTAGCTGAGATGGTCCAGACCCACACACTACTCCAGCCAGGGCTTCAGATAGGTTCTACACTTTCCCATTGCACAGAGACTGGACAACAAATGATACAGCTAGCTCTCCCAGGACTTGACCGTTATCTCAATTTCCTCAGGGTCCCCTATAGATGCTGTCACCCCAGACAACAGGAAGCAGTCTGGAGAACACAATGCCCACATTCCCAAGAGGTGGGGGTGGATGGTTTTTTGATCCTTCAATGGATTATGGATGTTTATCATCATTTAGGGAGGTTGGTTACAAGTTGTTATTGGTAATGGTCAGGAAAAAAGCTGAACAAAGAAGATTAGATTCAGAGATCTCTTTCTGAAGGGAAAAGGGGGGATATAGTATAGAAATGATGGGATAAAGTGGTTGATTGTTGAATCTACTTTTGAACTAAAAAATAACTATATTTTATATTGGTATGGATTTTTATATATTTATACAAATTTAAGGTTATTTTTGTTATACTGTATATACATTTCTACTCTTGTTTAAGATATTATACCTATGCAGCTCATTTAACAATGTAATGTAAATTTCTAGTCCTTGAAAGCTATTAGGATAATAAAGAAATACAGGTTAGTAGCTAGTCATCTATAACAATCAAACTTGTACTCTTTTTAGGTATGTTTTTTCAGTCAAACAGAGGTATATTTTAAATAGATAGATGATCTCCAAACACTTCAGAGACCTATAGAATATGACATTTAAAATTTTTTTATAATTTATTTATTTTCATTTATGTGCATTTGTGTTTTGCCTGTGTATATGTCTGTGTGAGGGTGTCAGATCTTAGACAGTTGTGAGCCGCCATGTGGGTGCTAGGAATTGAACTCCAGTCCTCTGGAAGAGCAGTCAGTGCTCTTAACCACTGAGCCATCTCTCCAGCCCTAAAATGTTTTAATAACAAGGCTTTTCATGACAGTGAGACATGTCTTCTCCTGGAAGCAGCAGTTTACTTCAAAAAAGGATGATGGGCATCAAAGAACCTCCATATGGAGTTTGCTTTCAATGTGGCAAAGTTACCCACTGGGAAAGAAACTGTCATAGTCTTGACTGTGGACAAATATGCTGTACAAACTGGACAAGCAGGACACAAAAGAAGGTGACTTCTAGACCTTGTCAAGACAAGGTAGTACAGTTCTTCAAAATTCCTGCTTCACAAAAGTCTGTCAGATATTCTAGGTCTGTACACTGAAGATGGATGCCCCAACATTACAGAGGAACTGTGGGTGACTGTCAAGGCAGTCAACTGTTTCTGTCATTTCTATGGTTTTGGAAGTTGTTTGCTCTGTACTTCCTATTTACTCAGGTAATATTATATCCTACTTGGGTCTCTGATGGGGTTGAAGATTTTTTAGTTATAGTTACAGTTTTCTTTAGTTATGATAGAAAGTAAATTAGGTATAAAACTTTGGACTCATCAAGATAAGATAGATAATAGAATATTTTCTCTGAATTTGCCAAATACAAATGGACTGGATATTATAAATGTAATTCTTTTTTTTAGGTTTACTTGTTTATTTAATGTTTTTTTTTTCATTTTACATAACAGCTCACTGTTCCCCCTCCCTCCCCTTCTCTCCCCTCCCCACCTCCCCCCATTCTATTCCCACCCACTCCTCATAGGGGGTAAGGCCTCCCTTGGGTAAATGTAATTCTTATCTAATAATTGTTCTTATTATATATAGTTTTACTGTGTTAGAGTTAAAACCTTTCCTTTTTATTTAGACAAAAAGGGAGAAATGTTGTGGGATATTTGTACTCTGGGAAGATGTATTGCTGTGATTGGTGTAATAAAGAGCTGAATGGCCAATAGCTAGGCAGGAGGTATAGGTGAGACCTCCAGACAGAGCGAGCTCTGGGAAGAAGAAAGGGGGAATAGCCAGTCAAACATAGTGGAAGCAGGACATGCAGGAGCAGAGGTAAAAGCCACGAGTCTTGTAGCTGCATGTAGATTAATAGAAATGGGTTCTTATAGAGCTAGTTAGAAACAAGCCTAAGCTAAGGTTGAGCTTTCATAATTAATAAGAAGTCTCTATGTCATTGTTTGGGAGCTGGTTGGTGGGACAGAGACTCATTGCGGTCCTGGCTTTATAAACTTAAAGAAAATCCTGTAGGAGGATGTAGATAAAAGAAAAGGAAAGGGGAAGAAGAGGAGAGGAGGAAGAGGAAGAGGGAAGGGCAACCTGTCCTAGTTTTCTTGAAGCTGCAGCAACATGGCACTTGCTTTCAGGAGAGTGTTGCCCATGGTCCACTCAGGGACTGTCAGTGAGAACCTTCCCTGTGCTAGGCAGGGTTGGCTATGTGGGCTACAGATGTGAAAAACACATGAGAACACCTTCAGCCCATGGACTCAGACTAGAAGAATGATTTGGAAATAAGAAAATAATCCCTGGCTGGGGCTCCGTTCTAAGAGGTTTGCTTAGCATGCACAAAACCCCAAGTTCCAACCCGCAGCACCACATGGGTGGAGCAGAGAGGCACACACCTATAATCTCTGTACTGGAGAAGTGGAGGCCATAGGATCAGAAGTTCAAGGTCATCCTCAGATACTTGGGGAGTTCAAGGCCAATGGAGAACATATGACATCTGTCTAAAAATTATCGTTAAATGGTGGTCTTCAAATCTGTAAGGTCAGTGATTGAAATGTAGTTGCCCAAGTGCTTACCTTATAAGCCCAGGGTTTAATCTCTAGCACCACATATGTATACATACATACATACACACATACGTGTATATATGTAAACACACACACACACACACACACACACACACACACACACACACACACACGCACTCCTGAGGCACAGGGTCAGCAGCTCATGGCCATTTCAGCCATGTATGAAGTTCAAAGCCAGTCTTGGACATATAAGCCTCTGTCTCAAAAAAGTTTGTAAATGATGCAACATGGAGTGCCATTGTTTTAATGATGTTCCCCAGGGCGAGTCTCTTTGTTTCTAAATTATATACATGCGTTTCCTTATTCGTCTCTTTAACTAGATTAAATATATGCTTAAAGTAGGAAATATTTTATAAAAAATACATTGGAATTTCTAATTTTTCCCTCTTCCTAGTTGAATATGTTTGGGAGGCTGTCCTTAGAGAACTCTGGACCAACCACCCTACCAGCTGGACTTTAAGAACTCCACTGGACTGCATTAGAAGCTCTGCGGACAGATGTTCAGTTTGGGTCATTTTTAAGTTCAGAGCCATAGCCCTGTTTTTTCGATGATTGCTTATTCAGTTTTTTCCCTGTGGTACAATATCCATAAGACAGAATTTAATTCCAATCCCTTTAAGCAGGAGGCCCATGGCATTAAAGCGCACTCGCCCAATTGTGCAAACACCCCCTTCCCATCTACTGTGCAAACACCCCCTTCCCGTCTCCAAAGCTTTACCCTCTTACTGAAACTGTGTCATTAAACAGTAGCATCCCTCCTCCCTGGTCCCTCCTAGCCCCTGGCAACCCCCTTCTCCTTTCCGACTCTGTGAATGGGATGGCTGATGCTGTTGTTACTATCAAGCTCCTGTGATGATCCCCATACGTTAGCACATGAGGCTCAGTGGTGAGCGAGGCACGTGGAGTTTGTGTTCTTTCACCATAGCTGCTAGCCTGCTCTGACTGCAGCCTAGCACAGCTTCAGGCTTGTGCTCTCACTGAGGCAAAGAGGTTGATTGTACCAGCTTGTGACTGAGTTTAGAGACCTGAAAGCTGTAGCAGGTGAGATACCAGGCATGGGAGAGCCAAGCCTGGAATTGAGGGAGCCATGACAGGTGGCTACCAGAGAAAAAAGTAAATATCTTCCAAGGAATTCCAAAAAAACTGGAAGAGATGGGACATTCCTTGCCTT
This sequence comes from Peromyscus aztecus, assembly GCA_902168405.1. Classification (NCBI taxonomy): domain Eukaryota; kingdom Metazoa; phylum Chordata; class Mammalia; order Rodentia; family Cricetidae; genus Peromyscus; species Peromyscus aztecus. The sequence goes on from CABHPQ010166194.1 coordinate 36,778, forward strand.
GTGTAGGCTGGTGAAATGTTTGCCTTAAACTTTTAAAATTACATTTATTTGTTTAGTGGGGGTGCACACATGTCACAGTGTACATACACAGGTCAGAGGACAACTCTTGGGAGTTGGTTCTCTCCTTCCATCGTGTGGGCCCCGGATCAAACTCAGGCCATCAGGCTTGGCAGCAAGCGTTTCACACACCAGTCCATCTTACAGGAGTATATTTACCTTAACTGAAGATTACCAGAAGAGAAGCCCCAAAAGCCTGTGTGCTTCGGAGCAGTAGGGTATCACCATGAGCCTCAAAGGTACCAAGCACGCAAGGCTTGGAAGAGTCGGGCTCCAGGGCAAGGGTGGAGAGAGAGGGAGGCTAGCCTGCTTGGGGAAAGCTTTGCTAGAAGCTGAGATCTGCCCGTGTTGCCCTGATTCCACTGTGCTCCCCTTAGCCTGCAACCTTAGGATAAAATCACACATTTCTAATTATGGATCTAGTTTTAAAAAAAACAATGCAAAGGTGGGATAAAATCATTTTTCTTATGGCAGTGCCCATTTTCATTAACTTTTCATTACTGCTGGCTTGGCTTTGCTCTCCATCTCTGACAAGGTTAGGAGGTGCATTCAGCATTGAGTGTGCCTGTTGATCCAAGAGAAACTGGCCGATGAAACCCGCTGTTGACTGCTGGAGGCTCCTGCCTATGGAACTGGCTTATGTGACCGTTTTAACATCACTGTGTTAGTTAAAATGTGCTTCAAAACATGTTTCCATTGCCTGGAGCTAAGTCCCAGTTCTGTTGTGGAAATTGTACTTTTAGGACAAACACATGGCGAACGTCCATTGTGTGGGTTTTCAGGTGGAGGGGTGAGCTCTATGGATGCTTTTGGCATTGCTTGACAGTACAGTTCCCTGGGTTGAGCGCTTTGTGAAGGGGAGCCGGCTTTGGGCTCTGGGACTTGAGATCTTGGAGAGGAGTTTGGGCAGGGCCTGTTTCCTGTGTCAGCACGTGATCTGCCCGCACTTTCAGTGTGATTGGTTTATCCTTGATCTCCTCCGGGGGCTCCTGACCTCAGCTGCTTCATTCTCTCAGAAGCTTAAACATCTCAGTGGTGCTTTCTCAACAGTTGCTGGGATGAGTATCCTCAAACGGTCCATATATAATGACTTCATCCCCAGGGCAGCAACATTGGGAGATAATGTGGCCCGCTGGGAGGCGGGGCCTGGTGGGAGGTCCTGAGGTCACTGACGATGTGCTCTGAAAAGGAATTATGGGGCCTGTTTCTCCTTTACCTCCTTCCCTTCTTTTTCCATTTATTCATCCCTCCCTCCATCCGTTCTTTTCTTTCTCTTCCTCTCTCTCTTCCCTCTCCCCCTCCTCTTCCCTTTCTTTCCTCTCTGAGTCTCTCTCTAACCAGTAATCTATGAGTTACTCCATCTTGTGCCCCCACCATAATGTAGTTTAGTTGCTAGAGTCCCAAACTAATGGGACTGCCTGACCCTGGACTCAGCTCTCCAAAATTGTGAACTGTCTTCTTTTCCTCATAAGTAGGTTTCACAGTGGCACAAAGCTAAGTAGTGTAGTGTCCCATACAGCAGAATTGCTTCAACACTGACTAGTGTGGTGCCCCATACAGCAGAATTGCTTCAATACTGATGTTTTCACCAGTAAATCTTAGCCTCTTTTTCTCCTTTGTTTTTTTTTTTTCCTCCTTTGTTTTTATACCCAGCTCATCGTCTGTTCATAAGGGTCTTCCCTCACCTAGAATGCTCTGAAACCAGGAACAGTGACTTTTACTCTTTGGATTTTTCAGTGCCACAGAGCATTCAGCAAACAGAAGATGATTCATTAGTGTTTATTAGATAAACAACAACAATGGCAGACCCTGGAGCCCTGGAAATCATTCATCTGCTTTGCATATCAAGGATAAGAGCCCTCATTAGTACTCGAGGAGGGTGAGGTGAACAGGACCGCACATCAGGGGAGGACCCAGCACTGGTTGACTCCTCTGCTCATGCAAGGATGCACTCATTCCTCCGTGTTCACGGATTCTATAGTCATGTTTTTTTCTATCCATGGGTCCAGCCAACTACAGATCAAATACATTTGAAAAAGAAATGTACTTTTCTTGTTGAGCAACTTAAGGTAGGAAGGGCTCACCATGGCACACAGTTTTAGACAATACAGTCTATCGTGGCCACGAAGGCACAGTAGCAGACCAGGTAGCCGTCACACTGCGTCTGTAGTCAGGAAGCAGAGAGACAAACAATAAACATCATCAGGCTTTCCTGCTCCTTTTCACACTTTATTCACTCTGGACACCTGGCTCACATTTAGGGTGGATCTTTTTTTTTTCCTCAGTTGAACTTCTCTAGAAATGTTCCCACAGACACACCAGGAGGTGTGTCTCCTAGGAGATTGCAAATTAATCCAGTCAAGTTGAAAATGAAGATTCACTGTCACACTATCACTGTGTAAACATCATGTAAGCTCCCTTATAAAACCAGAACTGAATTTTTTACTACAAGAACATGAGATGGCATAAATAGATATATGGTTATTCTCAAATGTTCAAGTTGAAGAAGCATGGTCATCCTAACAAGCTGAGGCCATGTCCTCTACAATTACATTATTAGAAATTTTCAAAGAAGTAAATATTTATAATACTTTTTGATATATAGAACATAGAAAATGACAACTATATTTAATAACTCACGTTAAGGCATGACATTTCTATAAAGTGAAATGTTGAGAGGGGAGAACAGACTCAACACATTTCCCTGTGCTGGTTCCTCTGGCTGCAACTCTGGTTCTTTTTCTTCACCAGTTAAAATCAACTGCAGTTGCTGCTCTGCTCTGGTCTTGGCCTCTGATCCACATCTTAGCCTACTGGGGTCTGGACCTAAGCAGTCCACCGCACCTTCTTTAGATTGGCCATGGCCTTGAAATTGCCACGTGTGCTGGATTTGTTTGTCCTCTCTCTATCTGACCATCCTTTTGCATGTTCATGTTTGTGCAAGTACAAATGTGTGAGTGCGTGTGCACATGTGAGTGGATACACACACACACATATGTGTGAACATCAGAGGTCAAATTTGGGTATCTTCTTTGGTCTCTATGTTTTTTGAAACAGAATTGCTCATTGAACCTGGGCCTCACTGATTAGGCTAGACTGGCTGGTAAGTGAGCCCCAGGGACTCTGCACGCCTCTGCCTCCCCAGTGCTGGGATTGCAAGAGTTCACCATCCCAACCAGATTTTTAATCAGTGCTAGGGATTGAACTCTGATTATCACATTTATCTCTCAAGTGCTTCCCTAACTCGGCCATCCCCCTGCCCCATCGCTTACGGGCTGGGCATTGTCATTGTCTCCTTGAAATTCCCTGCACCTCAAATCGCCACCTATTCCACACTGTTTCCTCCCCCTGCTTCTCAGATGATCCTTCTGGGTCTCCACGTTTGGGGTTGGCAGCCTCCGCAGGCACAAACCACTCCTCCTCTGCTCTCTCCCCGACTGCGTGTCTGTCACCAAGTCCCGTACTTAACTAGCACCCCTCCACCCAGTGCCCCCACCGGACTCCCTGAGCTTCTTCACATCTGGTTGTCCACAGCCTCATGTGCTCTGCAAGCCGCATTCAATGGAGGATTCTCTTCACCTGCCTGCAGGGGCCAGCTGCTTCTCACACTCTTTTCCCACAGGCGGTCCCAACCACGTGAAAGCCAAGCAACTCCAGAACCCTTCTCTCTGTCACCACCCACATCTAATTGCTCATCAAAGTGCTGTTTCTACCTGGAAATGTCCCATGCATTCACCCTTCTCCTCCTCCTCCCAATCGCTTCCATTTATCATCTCTCTGTAAGACAGCTAGAATAATCTGGTTCACCTCTCCTTCTGTCTCTGTCTGCTCTGTTTCCTTCCGCATTCTATCACAGAAATAGTGTTCCTTATAAACAATCCTACTTACATCACACTTCTGCTTTCAAATGCCCAGGCTTCCTTATTGCCAGTTTCTGCTTTCCATACTGGGCCTACGGGGTCTCAGGGTTAACTGAGTCTCAGCTTTCTGGGTTGGACCACAGGATGCTAAGTCGGTGGGTAGAGTCTAGAAATCTACATTCAAAAGAGTTCCCTTCAGTTGGGCATGGTGGCATAAACATGCAACCCCAGCACTTTGGGAGGCTGAGGCAGGAGGGTCATGAGTTCAAGGCCAGCCTGGGCTCCCTTCCGAACGTCTCCCCATAGGTTTCCTGTTCCTGCCCTACCAGGAACTTGCTGTGGGCATGCTCAGCACTGTGCTTGTTCAAGATCTGTATTCTGCATGAGCTGTTGTCTCTAAACCCTTTGTTCCCCAGTCGTCTTCCCTTGTCTTCTGGATAGATTGTTCTAAGATTCAACTTTAGCCCCAGCAAGGCCTTCTCTGCCCTCTTCCCGGTCCCCAGAGCTGTCTGAACATGCTGCTGCTGAGGCATCGCTATGGTTTCGGTATGTTCTGTTGAGGGACTTTTCTTGGGGAGTTGTGGACATATATCTCTTTACTCCAGGACTCCAGCTAGGGTACTGATGTTAGACCAAAGAAGTGATTCCCTGCAAATCCAGTTGTAAACTCCCCAGTAAATCTGATGGAGTCACTTACGGGAGCATGGGTGAGGGTTTATTTAAGGAAACTTGCTGAGTCGAGCAGCTGGATCATGAGGCAGCCCACCCAGCAGCTGCACCGCTGGCGCTTGCTGCACAGTTTACAGGCCGCTCCACCAAAAAGCCCCTCCCAGGCCTAGTTCACTGTGTGGATAAGCTAGGGATGGGCTTTGTGAAACCTGTAACTTTCTAGTGAGTTTGTGGAATTCTGGCCTGGGTGTCTGTAATTGCTTGTTACAGAAAGCAGATGTTGCAGACTTGTGTAAGAAGCACGTCCTTCCGGTAGCCTTGCTAAGCAGAATGACATAGGCATATTAATTAGTTCCTTTGTCATGGTGACCAAATACCTGATGAAAAACACCTCATAGGGAGGAGTGTCCTCTTACACGTTTGGAGAGTCCAGTCTGCCATGATGGGGAAGGCATTGTGACCAGAGTAGGTGGCAGTTGTGGCCATCAACAGTGATGTGAGGCTGATGCTCACACCCCAGTGAACCAGAGTGCAGGGAGGGAAGGCTGGTACTCAGTTTGTGTTCTCTCTTTCCCTTTAATCCACCATGGATTAAAGCTGGATTTCAACAACAGCAACAACAGAAAGCTTACAAACTCATGGAAACTGAACAATTCTCTGCTGAGTTACCTACCATGGGGTCAAGGAAGAAATAAAGAAAGAAAATAAAGACCTCCTAGAATTGAATGAAAATGAATGCACAATGTACCCAAACTTAGGGGACACAATAAAAGCAGTGGTAAGAGGAAAGTTCACAGCACTAAGTGCCTGTATCAGGAATTTGGAGAAATCTCATACTAGTGAATTAACAGCACACCCGAAAGCTCTAGAACAGAAGGAAGCAGACACACCCAAGACAGCACAAAATAGACAAACTCAGGGCTGAAATAAAATAGGAACAAAGAGAACAGTACAAAGAAGCAATGAAACAAAGAGTTGATTCTTCGAGGAAATCAACAAAATGCATCAACCTTTATCCAAATTAACTAAGAGAGAGAGAGAGACAGAGAGACAGAGAGAGAGAGACAGACAGAGAGAGAGAGAGAGAGAGAGAGAGAGAGAGAGAGAGAGAGAGAGAATCCAAATGAACAAAATCAGAAATGAAAAGGGGGACATAACAACAGACACTGAGGAAATCCAGACAATTACTACATCATACTTCAAAAACCTGTACTTTATAAAATTGGAAAATCTAAAAGAAATGGACAAATTTCTTGATAGATATTACATACCAAAATTAAATCAAGATCAGATAAACAATTTAAATAGACCAATAGCCTCTCAGGAAATAGAAGCAGTCATTAAAAGTCTCCCCCTAAAAGCTCAGGGACAGATGGTTTTAATGCAGAATTCTACCAGACTTTCAAAGAAGAGCTAATATGAATACTCTTCAAATCATTGCACAAAATAGAAACAGAAGGGAGACTGATAAATTCTGAGGCCACAGTCACTCTGCTACCCAAACCACACAGACTCAACAAAGAGAATTACAGACCAATTTCACTCATGAATATTAATGCAAAAATACTCAATAAAATACTCACAAACCAAATCCAAGAACACATCAAAAAGATCATCCACCATGAATGACCAAGTGGGCTTCATCCCAGAGATGCAGGGATGATTCAACATTTGTCAGTGTAATGTACCATCTAAACAAACTGAAAGAAAAAAACACACGATCATCTCTTTAGATGCTCAAAAAGCCTTTGACAACACCCTTCATGATAAAAGTCTTAGAGGGTTCAGGGACACAAGAGACACACCCAAACATAATAAAAGCAATATGCAGCAAGTCAACAGCCAACATCAAGTTAAATGGAGAGAAACTCACAGCAATTCCACAAAAATCAGGAACAAGACAAGGTTGTCCACTCTCCCCATACTATTTATTCAATATTCTACTTGAAGTTCTAGCTAGAGCAATAAGACAACTAAAGGAGATCAAGGGGATACAAATCGAAAGGAAGAAGTCAAAGCATCATTATTTGCAGATGATATGATTGTAGTTGATTATTTTACTCTTTTGGTCTTTGGGAGTCTGCCACCTAGCTCTCAAATAAATTACACAGAGGCTTATTCTTTCTAATGAAGGCCCAGCCTTAGCTTGACTTGTTTCTACCCAGCTTTTCTTAACTTAAATTGTCATGTCTACCTTTTGCCTCTGGGCATTTACCTTTTTCTATTTCTGTATGCCTTTCTTTACTTCTCACTCTGTGTCTTGCTGAGCAGCTGGGTGGCTGGCCCTTGATGTCCCCCTCTCCTTCTTTTCTTGCTCCCCAATCTCCTCTTCCAAGATTTTTCCTATTTATTCCGTCTGCCTGCCAGCCCTGCCTATCCTTTCTCCTGCATTACTATTGGCTGTTCAGCTCTTTATTGGACCAATCAGGTGTTTTTAACAGGCAAAGTAACACAGCTTCACAGAGTTAAACAAATGCAACATAAAATAATGGAACACATCTTTGCATCATTAAGCAAATATTCCACAGCATAAACACACAGAATATAACACATCTTAAATTAATATTCCATACATATGATAGTATATATAAGTGACCCCAAAAGCTCTACCAGGGAACTCCTGCAGCTGATAAACACCCTTAGTTAAGTGACTCGATACAAAATCAACTAAAAAATTAGTTGCCCTCTTATATATAAATGATAAATGGGCTGAGAAAGAAATCACAGAATTAACATTCTTTACAATAGCCTCAAATAATATAAAATATTTTGGTGTAACTCTAGCCAAGAAAGTGAAAGACCCATATGACAAGAACTTCTTTGAAGAAAGAAATTGAAGAAGATATCAGAAGATGGAAAGATCTCCCATGCTCTTGGATCAGTAGGATTAACATAGCAAAAATGGCCATATTACCAAAAGCAATCTACAGATTCAATGCACTCCCCATCAAAATCCCAATACAATTCTTTACAGACCTTGAAAGAACATTACTCAATTTCATATAGAAAAACAAAAACCTAAGATAGCTGAAACAATCCTGTACAGTAAAATAGCTTCCGGATACCACTATCCCTGATTTCAAGCTCTACTACAAAGCTATAGTAATAAAAACCACATGGTATTGACATAAAAACAGACAGGTGGACCAATGGAATCAAATGAAGACCCAGATGTAAATCCACACATCTATGTACACCTGATTTTCGACAAGGAAACCAAAATTATACAATGGAAAAAAGAAAGCATCTTAAACAAACGATGCTGGTCTAACTGGATGTCAGCATGTAGAAGAATGCAAATAGATCCATATCTATCGCCATGCACAAAACTCAAGTCCAAACGGATCAAAGACCTCAACATAAATCCAGATACACTGAACATGATGGAAGAGAAAGGGGGAAATAATCTCGAATGCATTAGCACAGGAGACAACTTCCTGAACACAACACCAATAGCACAGGAACTGAGATCGACAATTAATAAATGGGACCTCATGAAACTGAAAAGCTTCTGTAAGCCAAAGGACATTATCAATAGGACAAAATAGCAGCTTACAGAATGGGAAAAGATATTCACCATCCCACTTCTGACAGAGAGCTGGTTTTAAAACTATATAAAGAACTATATAAAGAAACTAGATATCAACAAACCAAATAATTCAGTTGAAAAATGGGGTACAGATCTAAACAGAGAATTCTCAACAGAAGAACCTCAAATGGCTGAACAACACTTAAGGAGATGTTCAACATCTTTCACCAGGGAGATACAAATCAAAATGACCCTGAGATTCCATCTTACACCTGTCAGAATGGCTAAGATAAAAAAACACAAGCAACAGCACATGCTGGAGAGGATGTGGAGCAAGGGGAACACTCCCCCATTGCTGGTGGGAGTGCAAACTTGTACAACCACTTTGGAAGTCAGTGTGGCAGTTTCTCAGAAAACTGGGAATCAATCTACCACAAGATCCAGCTATACTGCTCTTGGGCCTATACCCAAAGGATGTTCAATCATACCACAAGGACAGTTGATCAACTATGTTCCTAGCAGCTTTTTTTTGTAATACCCAGAACCTGGAAACAACATAGATGTTCCTCAC
>CABHPQ010166195.1:0-33189 GCA_902168405.1 Peromyscus aztecus
CCTGAGTATTACTCCCTTAAATAGAGGAAATGGCTTGAAGTTAGTCGCCGCATGCCTTTGCCTATTTATTCAAGCATACTATTTTTTTAATGTATGCAGTTTGACAAAATGAATGTTATCGTGAACCACGTGAATATAGAATTCTGACATTAGAAATTATGGGTTGAATCCAGTAAAGACATCATGATTACAGTTTTTTTATTGTATAGTTTCCTCTACATTTGCACCATGTGAATGACATCCCTACTAATTATCAATAGCTATTTTCAAAATTTAACCGGTGGTCTTAACAATAATTATTATTATACGTATAGAGAAAATTGGCAGAGCAGATGCGGTTCTCCATTCACAAAGTTGCAGGTTTCCTATAAATAAAAGAAGGTGATAATTATTCCTGGAGAATTTGCACTTTGCATATGAATGAGCAAAGGAAGAGTGAGGCCTCTTAAGGTATAAGATGGGAAAACTAGCTGGTTAAGACTTTTCGATTTTCATCTGTAACTTGCCTTTCAATTAGATTGCTCTAGAGCTTCCTCTACCCTAAGCAATGATTAAACAAGGCTAGGAAATGTAAGCCATACAACCCCAATTAGGAAGTGTTCTTGTGAAGCTATTTCTGGTAATACTATTCTGTCCAGTGGGGTTTTAAGGACAATATTCCTATTAAAGAGATGGAACTCTTTCTTTCAGCTAAGTGGTTTATTTTAAGTGCATCATTGTCCGAGTTGATTTTTCTGCTGTAACAGAATACACAAGACTGGATGATGTAGGAAGAATAGAGGTTTACAGTTCACGGAACGGAGGCTGTGACTGTGCAGTGATATCCATTAAAGGCCTCATGGTACTTTGTCTTATGGCAGAAAAGCAGAAGCAAAGAAAAGTCAAACACAGTAAGTGAGGAAGAAAGACGTAACAAAAATGTCCCCAGAGGCAGCAAACTCACTTTACAACCATTCACCATGTGAGAACTACCACAGTCCTAGTAGAGTGACAATTCACTCACCATTATGATAATTAACTTAGTCCGGAGGGAATGTCATTAATCTACCTTAAACAGCTTAATCACCCCTTAAATGTCTTTTACCCTGGCCAACACTGTTCAACCAGGGACTAAATTTTCACATGAATTTTGCAGGGGCAGACCAAATCCATGCCACAGCAGCACCCGAAGTTTGAATTAGCAAGACGGCATTTTGCATATATGAGAGCAGATGATGCCTACCGCAGAGCTTGCAGATCACTTAAGCTCATGTGTGCTTGAGTTAGTGTTTGCAAGATCTTCTTACTGTGCTCAGCCCTGAATTTCTAGCATTGCATTAGATGAAAAGCCTCTAGAGTTCATTTATAACAGAAATTCCATTCCAGGGACTCCATTTTGGCTCATTGTTAATGGAATCCCAGGGCAACATCAAGGACTTTCCACCTTCAGCCAGTACTTGGACCTGCATGCATGCTAAGTACTTTGGGACATGGTATGGGCAGTGGGGTAGGAGAACCGGAAGTGGTTGGGGTTTCATCCTCTCAGTCCACTCAATGAAGGTGATACCAAGAAGAGGAAGTCTACAAGGTTAATACATTTATGAACTGTTTATTAAGGGGGGCACATTGTTAAGGCATACTTCACCAGGCAACCATGTCCTTGGAATAGCATAGGGTATACATACATAAACTAAGGTGGTTGAAATGCCTCAGAGGATGAAATCTTACTGAACCATGATGGATGCCTTCCATCAGTGACTGAGATGTAGTCACAGGACATGTGACTGCCATTTGAGGAATGTTCTATTCTATTTCTCAGGGCACTTCAGGGATAGGACCTCTGTTGCCCATGCATGGGGATAATTAGCTGGATTATGAAAATTTTTTTAATCTTTATTCTTCTATTGTCTCATTTTTCTACTTTCCTACTAATGCTTTCTAAACTAATCTCCTAGATAAATAAGTTACACTGAAATTCTTGCCCTAGAATCTGTTTTAAGAACAATATTAATGTAGGTATTTACGAAAGGAACTTAAATGATAAAGCAAACAACACATAAATCTATAGGCATTATTTAGAACGAACCATGGTATTGATAAAAAAGCAGAGCTGTTTTGCTGAATTCTTGTTCCACCATTATGTAGCAACAAGAAGTCTTAAATATTCACACATATTGATATAACTCTGGCAACATATCACTTTATAAGGTGGTTATGCCATCACTTTCATTTGTGGAGCTAAAATTAAATCTTATAGATAGTCATTTTACTGTGGCCCTTGTGCATCATGCTTTTTGAAGTCCAGATTTGAAACTCATGTTTCTCAGTATCATTCAAAAGAACGTCTTCCCAAATTGCAAATCCCTTTTTAAAAGTTATTCCCATAGTCTCAAACTGCCTTCTAAGTACTTCTCTGTAGATGAGTACAGTCCTCACTCCTCTGCAGAGAAGTTTCTTACTGCAATGGACAACAGCTATCACAGAGACTCACCGTCAGCATGCAGAGAGCCAGACACTGTGAGTGCTCAGCCACAGATGAGACATGTATTACTGCTGTGGATGATTGATTGATAAATAAAACACTGATTGTCCTGTAGCCAGGCAGGAAGTATAGGCAGGACTAGCAGAGAGGGGGATTGAGAAAACAGGAAGGCGTAGAGGAGGAGACCCAGCCTGCCTTCCAGGGAGCATCATGTAAAGGCAGCAGGTAAAGCCACAGAACAGGTGGTGACATATAGATGAACAGAAATGGGCTGAGTATAAGAGTAAGAGCTAGACAATGGTAGGCCTAAGCTAATGGCTGAGCAGTTTAAATAATATAAGCCTCTGTATGTTTATTTTATAAGTGGGCTACGGGACTTCTGGGGCTTGGCAGGACCCAGAGAGAAAAACTTTAGCTACATATTACTCCTTCCCCCATGTCTCAGGGAACACTCTGGAAGAGGGGGTGGAAAGACTGTAAGAGCCAGATGTTGGGGAGAACTCTGCAAAGCACCACCTCTGGACAAGATAGGGCTATATGGGAATCACACACTCACAGTAATCTGGCTCCCAGCATAAGACCAGCACAAGATTAAACAATTCAACCTGCTGGTGTAGATAGGAGAGGGGTCATAAAGTCACACCCCTACCTAGCTCAGAGTTTTTGGCAGCTGGCAGCTCCTGGGGAGGGACAGTCATTTTCCTCAGAGGTGTGGTATCTGAAGGTTGTCCATGCTACCATAGATGGCTCTATTCCTATGTGCATGCGGACAGCTCTAATTTGAATGCTTAGACTTAGGGAGTTATAAAACAAGAACAAAGAAGGTATGAGGGTGGGTCGGGGGTGTGGAGGGAAGAGTCTGTGAGAAGGTAGAGTGAGCTGGGCTGCCTTATATAGAAGAATGAAACTCTTAAAGAATAGATCAATGAAACTTTAAAAACTAGTGCCTTTGGGAAGAAACTAATACATTACTTGTTTTAAACCTAATATTAGTTTACATTGTTGAAAGTCTCATGGTTACTAGAAATAAATGCCATTTTTTTCCTTTAAAAAGCAAGTCAATTTTATGCATGAAGAATAGTAATCATTATAAAAAAAACATTTCAAAAGAACAAATAAAACTTGAGTCATGGAAGTCGCATGAGTCATTCACCATCTGCCAAGTGACTTTTCCTAAGAAATGAGGCTAGAGTCCAGTTGATTGATGTTACCAGGCAATAAATCATTGGCGGAAGAATCTTAATTCTGGTTTGTTTTAAAAAAGAGGAAGCTCTGGTTTTCTGTAGAGACAGAGCCAATTGCTCATACTAACAAATTTAGGATGTGACTAAAACTTGTGAATAGCAAAGACCTTGGCCTTCTTGTCTACTGCTGATTTACAATTAACCAGAGAAAATTATCTGAATATAGGAATGTTGCTATAGTGGAAACTGAAGAGAAAAGAGTTTCTAGTAATCCCTAATAAGACTAATCATCCATACTTGATGAAGACTTACTTGTACTCAGTACCCCAGCAATATTTAATGTATAGTAATAAAACAACCCAAAAACCTTAGAGTCACAAGTAGTGTCCCTATCTTAATTATAATAATCACTATATACTAGGTATAATAATAATTAATTATAATATCATCATGGTGGAAAATAACCACCATGGGAAAATATTGGAAGCATAAGCACTACTGTGTGGCAAGTATTTAACCAATGCTAGTCCCTTACATAATGAGGTTAGTTTTTCATAATTCCAAATTAACCCTTTTTGAAAATAAGACCTTATTTATTATTTTATTTGCAATTATGTGAACACACACGTGCCTTTGTAGATGAGTGCAGGTGTCTATAGAGGCCAGGAAAGGATATTGGACACCCTGGAGCTGGAATTAGTGGCGTTTGTGACATGCCCAGCCAGAGTGCTGGCAATTGAACTCACATCCTCTGGAAGAGCAGCAGGTACTCTTATTGATGAATCATCTTCCCAGCCCCTCTTCCACAATCCCAAAAGGACATGGATTCCTTTTCTCTTTCCTGCATTCCTTTCTTTTTACCCTTGCTTTTTTTTTTGCTCTTCTCTCTTCCTTCCTTCCTTCCTTCCTTCCTTCCTTCCTTCCTTCCTTCCTTCCTTCCTTCCTTCCTCCCTCCCTCCCTCCTTCCCTCCCTCCCTTCCTTCCTTCCTTCCTCTTTTTCTCCCCCTTTCTTTTCCTTTGAATGAAATGATTATACAGTGTTGTCTTCTATAGGGTTATGTTTTGATAGTTAAGTTTGCCTCCACATAGCCAAAATCAGAGTGAAAACAGAAGACAGCTAGCATTTTAAGTCCCTCACAATTATATAAATTTTCACAGTAAAATGGAAAGTCAGTATGTAGCAATTCAAACATGCATAGTTTATTTTCTAAAGGAAAGAGTAAATGTTAGGCAAAAAGCATACTTTAAAATGTTAAGTGTTTACCTATATGGTATCCTGCCAAGGAAGACTCCATTTAGTGACTGCAAGTTATTTCTAAAACTAACTTGGTCTGTAAAAAGATAGGATAAGTGTATCTCTAGTTTTAAAAATAATGGTTCTTTCATCTTTGCATTATGATTAGTTAAATACATATTTGTCATTGTCAGTTCAACTAAATTCTGATCATAAGAGCAGATATGATTTAATGACTAAACAAATATCTCTGTATTCCTACTCGGGATGCATAGCGTCCCAAGTTTTAAGGACAAAGAAAAATGAGACAAAGGTGTCACTTTCCAAAATTCCTTTAAGAGTTCGGAAGAACAGACTGAGAAAGAGGTTGTTGAAGAATGATATGATCAACTACTGTGATGTCAGCATGCACAAAGTTGTCTAGGACTCAGGGTGACATTCATACATAAAAAGTTAAAAATGGAGCTATCCTAGAACTGGATGACAATGCCCCTACTAGACACCACAGGCTAACAAACAAAAAGCACAGTGTCAGAAATGGGTTATGTCTTCTAGAATTCTTGATTAGTGAGGTCCATCGCCCCTGACCCAACATTATGGGCTATTACCATGGTTTGAATTGCCCTCTGTAACTGTAAGACCCTATTGCTTTAGAGACCACATACTTGAGTTACAGAACATGAAGAAATCAAGCTGGTACTCACCTGGGAACTTTATTCCTACTGGCTGAAGCTGCTATGTATAGTATTGGAAGAGAAAAATAACCACCAGTCTTATCCTTTGTAATGTTGTAAGCCTGTGAGTTATAATTAGGAGTGACCTGGAAAGACATGCCCACTGGTGCAATAGCAGCTCAGATATCATGGGTGTAGACAACAACTTTCTGATTGGATTTAAGACCTGTCCACCAGATGAAACCCATACCAGGCACGGGCCAAGAACCTATGGCTAGACAGGCCCTAGCAGAGAATTTACTACAATTTTGCTGCCAAATGACATAGTTTTACATTGATTCTTAGTTACTTATTGTTATACCCACAGAGTAATTCAACTCTCAGTCCTTATCAGAGAAGCTTCTAATTGCAGTACATAGCTATTAACACAGAGACCAAAATGCAAAGAAAGAGAGATGTTGGAATGCTCAGCCCTAAATGGAGCATCTATGTGGCATGCCTTCCTCCCAAGGCTCAGATATTTCAGAAGATGGGCCAGGAAAAGTGTAAGAGACAAGATGGTAGGTGACCACAAGAAACAATGTCTTCTGGACATAGGAGGACAGTTGCACATAAGAACTCAGGACAGTTTTGATAGCATGCTCAAGTCGGACCAAATCCCAGCATGGAAAGGGGAGTTGGGCATGAAACCCTGGAGGAGCTATTGGCAAAGGATAATTTCTAGGAGAGAAAGAGCCAATTTTCTGTAAGAATGTAGCCCCTGGTCATTTGACCATGCTCTGGTGGAAAGTCACATTTCTTAAAATATTTCCACAGAACAAATTCAATTGGATTGATTAAAAAACAACAACAACAAAAAAGACACAAAGCTGGGTGGATAGGGGATGGGATGGATCTGGGAAAAGCTAGGAGTGTTGCAGAATACTCCTTACACTGTGTGAAGATGTGTCACTGCGATGGGTTAATAAAGAGCTAAATGACCAGTAGCTAGGCAGGAAGAGGTTAAGTGGGACTTCTAGGGACAGAGAGGACTCAGAGAGGAAGAAAGGCAGGGTCACCAGTCAGATGTGGAGAAAGCAGCATGAACAGTGTGGAGAGGTGAGGTAACGAGCCACACGACAGAACACAGATTAAAATAAATGAGTTAATTTAAGTTATAAGAGCTAGTGGGACAAGCCTAAGCTAAGGCCAAGCGTTCATAATCAATAATAATTTTCCATGTTGTTATTTGGGAGCTGGAGGTACAAAGAAAGACTTGCTACCTATGGCACCCAAAGTGGGACTCAGATATCCATACATAGGTCCTGAGAAAGCTAAGAAAAGTTCTGGTCAAGGAGCCAGATATAGCTTCCTGGTCCTGTGGTCTCTCAGGAAAGCTGATGCTTGGTGGCATACAGAGGCACAGCTACCTGCTGTTATCTGCGAGCCGGAGTCAGCCTCCAGTGCCACATGCCAGTTCCATGCGCTAAGCTGAGCCACTTGGCAGCTGACATGGCAGTTTAAGATTTGTCTCACATGGTCAGAGAACTCTGCAGATGTTTAGTAAAGCCACATTCAGACAAAGAAAACCTCTAAAAAGAAGTATGTTTGAAAGTGTGCTTAGATGCTGAAGAAAAGAAAATGAGTATAGACAGTCATAGAAAAAACATAGTTTAAAAATAATAAAGTCTCTAGAGAAAGAGTAAATTAATATTTTAAAAAGCCATGTAAAGATGGGAAATACACAGGGCATCTGGATCCTGAATGGTTCTTTGTTGACTTTGAATTTCTTGAATGCTCATGAACAGAGAATGACAGCTGATGAGAGACACTGGACTGTGGAAGGAACTTCTGAATTAAACCAGCCTAGATACTTCAGGAATATTTTGGCTTCAAAATGGAAGTCAGACTTTGTGTTGTGTTGAGGGAGAGGTTGGACTTTTGTTTCCACAGGAAATGGAAAGCTATGAATTCCTTCAAAGTTAATCAAGGTCAGATTTGACTTGGGGAGACCTCCTGAGGATCTTAGCTGTAGACATGAGGAAAAAAGCAGAGAAAGACGACAAGACAGGTGAAGTATAAGCTGATCACTCAACATGGGAACAGCTTTGAGAATGGATGAGACATGATAAATCTTGTTGGCTACAGAGTCCTCATGTCTTATTATTACATGCCATCCTTTCATATGGCTTGGATAAAGATTTACATTACAGTTTTGTTATACAGTCCAAACAAACTTATGAAGTTAGTAGACTTTTACCTGCTCAAACATAAAACAAAAAAAATCACCTTTGACTGATTTGTGTACACTGTACAGCCCATATTTGTGTTAATGCAGATACAAATGTTACCTTTAAAAGTTTGTGTGTTTTCAGGAAAAAGGACCAGATACCAATAAAGACAAGCAGCCCAGGTGACCCAGCCTCTCAGAATGCCTTTGTTGTAGTTTTCTCAAAATTCTGCATCCAGAACATCTTCAAAGCTGCTAGCTGAGATGGTCCAATCTTACTCTACTCTCACCAGGACTTCAGATAAGCCCTGCACTTTCCCATTACACCGAGACTGGACAACAAATGATACAGCTAGCTCTTCCAGGATTTGACTGATGGGGATGTCATTCTGCATGTTGTGAATAAGTGTTGCTCTGATTGGTTGATAAATAAAGCCATTTGGCCTATGGCAAGGCAGCTTAGAGGCTGGTGGGAAATTCAAAGAGAGAGACAGAAAGAAGGTGAAGAGAGACCCCAGTGAGCTGCCCAAGGAGCAACATGTAGTAGTATGCAGATAAAGCCACAGAATAGTGATGCATAAATTAATAGTTATGGGCTAATTTAAGATAGAAGAGAATTCTGGGAACAAGAGGACTGAGTCAGGAGATACTGCCAGCCGCCGCCGTGAGAAGCAAGATGTGAAGGAAGAACTGGAAAAAGGTACCAAGCCGCGTGGCTAAACATAAATAAGAATTATGGGTTAATTTAAGATATAAGAACTAGATAACAAGAAGCCTGAGCCATTAGGCCTAACAGTTTAAATAATATAAGCGTCTGTGTATTTATTTGGGTCTGACTGGGTGCAGGCCTGGGCGGGACTGGAGATAACTCCAGCTACATTAATGTTCTGAAGCCTTGCCTCCAGCTCAATGCAGCGGGTTCAGCCTTCCCTAGATTGAAACTCCTCAAACCTTGAGCCAGAAAAATATCTCCAAAGTGAGAAAGAGGAGGGCGAAAAAAAAAATCACCTTTGTGAATCAGAGGGTACAGGTAAGTAATATTGACTAAATAGTATTTGAAAACCTTTACCAATTAAGCCATTGGTCCAGAATTGCTCCAATATTTGTTAGCACCTGTCCAAAAATCCCATTTATCTTCTACAACATTGCTTTTACCTACCCAAGGTTGAACCCCAACTATCTAGTGAAGTTCTTAATCTAGAAATGAGCTTGCAATATAACGTGGAATAGATAAACAAACCATTAACAGCATTCAGAGGCTAGTGCTCAGTCTGAATTCAAACTTCATCTCTTAGAGCCTATCTTAGTTAGGTTTTTATTGCTGTGAAAAGACACTATGACCACAGCAACTCTTTTTTTAAAAAAAAAAATTATTTATTTTGTATGTACAAAGAGAGCCTGCCTGTATATCTGTGTGAGGTTGCCAGATCCCCTGAAACTGGAGTTACAGTTGTGAACTGCCATGTGGGTGCTGGGAATTGAACCAGGGTCCTTTGGAAGGGTAGCCAGTGCTCTTAACTGCTGAGCCATCTTTCCAGCCTCTACCACAGAAACTCTTATAAAGGCAAACATTTAATTGGGGTAGCTAGCTCACAGTTCAGAGATTCAGTCCATCATCATCATGGGGGTGTGCAGGCAGACGCAGTGCTGGAGCTGAGAGTCCTACATCTTGCAGGCAGGGAACAGAAACTCAAACTGGCACACGTAGCAAAGCTTGAGCAAAAGAGACCTCAAAGCCTGCCCTCACAGTGGCACACTTCCTCCAACAAAGCCACACCTCCTAATGGTGCTACACCCTTTGAGGGCCATTTTCTTTCAAATCACTGCAGAGCGTTTGCTGTGTGTGTACGGAGGTTGGAGATATTATTAAATAGGTTTGTAATAAATGAGCTTTCGTTTGTAACAAAAACAAGTTTGCTTCCTTTCCAGTCTCCACTAAAATTCCACAGAACTGCTCTGAACATGGCTGTCTGTCTAGCTGAGCTCAGAACAAAGACTAAGAGAGGAAAATGATGTAGAGGTGTCTGTGAACGATGACAGCAGCCTGGAATTGAAAATTGCACAGTGGCATCCATCCATTCAGAGAGACCGGTGGCCCCATGGCTCCTAAAGGATGAAGTCTTGCATGAAGCCACCTGCTTCCAGGGACCTTTTTCCTTGTTCTCTCGCCTGTCAGGTGGACTGAGGCCAGCCAGAGTTCAGCAGTAGGAAAAGCTCATTTGTAATGCTCTGGCAATCCTGGTGACCGGAGGAAAATCATTCAAGGAACAGGAAGTACGTAAGACATGCTCAAGTAAATTATTTAAGGTGATTTATTAGTTCACCCGTCCAGTTGCGAGTTCTTGAAAAAGTATAAAACAATTTTAAGTAGCCTCCACTCAGCTACTTTTATGTGTCTATGGAGTACAGGCTGTTCAAATTCTTCAACATAGAAATGCCTTTTACAGTCCCCATCATTTGTTCCATGGAAATCAAGGTAGCTGCTCATTTGTGTCAATTCCTGCCCCTCTACAACTCAGTTTAAAAGAAACTACCTTTGCCCCCTTTGAACTAGAATGAGACAGCGCAGTCCAGCATGGGATAACTTCTCCAAAAGACTGATTAAATCTCTCTTTTCTTCTCAAGATCAAAGGGAGCTTTAAAAACAAACTTGAGGTTTTATATCTGCAGGTATTAAATTCTCCCCCCTTCACATTTGCGTTAGTTCATGTAGCATTTGTGTGGCTTATTACAACATCTTTCATGTAGCAGATCTGAAAACCTCTTTGTGAGGCTGGAGATAATAGCATAGTGTGCTATATAGGTTGTAAGCCGGCAAGTAGCCTTTTGCAGACAGTAGCTGCTGTGCCCATGTGAAAAGTTTCTTTTTCTGGCTGAGGTTGAATTCTCCATTCACTCTAGGAACCGCCCCCCCCACCCCCCCCTTTTTTTTGGTTAATACAAATAACATGTTTGGTGACCATTTTTTTCCTTCCCTGTCAAGCAAGCAGAAGTTGCTAAATATTAAAGTAAATAAGAGCCACCTGGAATGATGGCTGGACCTTTTAGCTGGGACCTTCAGCTAACCTTATGAGTTAGGGGGTCTCGGCAGTGTAAATCGTGAGCCTGCTTTTGAAGTGAGCATTCAGTTGATCTGGATAAAGGTATTGAGGGGGGAACAATGGACTGAAATAATTCTGGAAGAAAGGGAACATGATGCTACAAAACAGCCTATTTTGCAAGATATTTTCTGGGTTTAACTGATGAATTTTCTGGAACTCCAGTCATGCACATAACAATAAATTAAGTTTTGAAAATGAAAAAACAAACAAATAAACAAAAGGTTTAAAAGGGAGTAGCCTTTCCTAGCCTCTGAACAGGTACTATGAAAAGCATTGGTCAATGTTGAATGGAAAGCAAATAAGAATCCATTGGTTGATTACAAAGCTTTACAGAGATTTCATTAAACCTAATTATATGTCATGAAATCCAATTCTTACACAGAGCCTTGGTGAAGTTAAATCTATAGATTATAGCATAGATTAGTTTAATAAGATTCTGATGTATGTTCCAACTTGTTTGCTGTCAAATCAGCATACGATACCACACAGAGATGGCAAAGTGCCCACCATTCAGTTGTAAATATTGATATGCCCTCTCCTCAGAAATCCAACACAGGCCTGTAACCTGTTCTGTCCTAGCGCATTTCAGGGACTGTCAAAGGGGAAAGATGATGAGTGGAACCTTGTTGGCAACAACTGGTAACAAGGCACACCTGCACTTCCTTCTGTGAAACCCAGGAAAGGAAAGAAGAATAGAAAACATCCAAAATATTTTAGCAGACCACACAGTGGTATTACTCAAACCTGATCAACCAGCTGCTGGAAATGTTGCCAGCTTTGAGAAATTGGCAGTCTGGTATCAGCACCTGGAGAAAGGATGCAGTCATACCTACTCTTTAAGTCTGTGTTATACAGATGCCTAGAGAAATTAGTTTGTATTTCCACATGCTTAGCTGGTTCTAGGGTGAGTTTCAGAAGTTTTCAACTCTGTGGAACCTAAAATTCCTAAGAAAAAATTAACTCCTTATCTTTTAGTCAATCATGATTGCCATGAAAAATTCAGAGGCTGCTCAAGAAGCATTGGGAGAACAGGGCAGTTGGGAGATGCAGGGAATTGGGAGAAATGCCTGCATTAATAAGACTGGCTCCACAAGTCTCCACTCATGAGCAATTGAGCATGTGAATGCAACATTCTGGACTTCAACTTCCTTATGTCTACAGTGGAAATAGAAGATATCACAACTATAATATGATAATAATGCTGAAGACAAAGACATTACTTTGTTTTGAGGTTTTTTTTGTTTGTTTGTTGTTGTTTTGGGTTTGGGAAAGTTTTATTTATTTATGATTTGTTTTTATTTTATGTGCATTGGTGTTTTGCCTGCATGTATGTCTGTGTGAGGGTGTCAGATTCCCTAGAACTAGAGTTACAGACAGGTGTGAGCTGCCATGTGGATACCTGGTATTGAACCTGTGTCCTCTGGGAGAACAGCCAGGGCTCTTTATCACTGAGCCATCTTTCCAGCCCCAACAATGACATTGATAATATGCATTTATCATATGTTTGTTTTATCATATCAGGTGTTTGGCCCATGCCTTAGGTTTCTATTGCTGTGATAAAATACCATGACCAAAAGCAACTTCGGGAGGAAAGAGTTTATTCCATCTTATGGCTCTCGGGTCACACCTCATCATTGAAGAAACTCAGGGCAGGAACTCAAGGCATGGAGGCAGGAACTGAAGCAGAAGCCATGGAGGAACACCACTTACTGGGTTATTTGCTACTCATGACTTGCTTGGCCTGCTTTCTTATTTAACCTACTACCATCTGCTCAGGGGTAGCATCAAACACAGTGGATTGGGCCCTCCAACATCAATCATACTCAAGAAAACGCACTACAAATTTACCTGTAGGCAATCTGATGGAGGCATTTTCTCAGTTGAGGTTCCTCTTCCCAGATAACTCTAGAGTTTGTGTCAAGTTGATATATAAAACCAACCAGGACAATTGACTCCTTGTCAACTGACACACAAGCACATCGGTATTCAACTGTCACATTTCCTTTCTTGCCTATCCCCATGATCGCATATTAATATCAACATCACGACATTAACAAAAATAATTGTAAAAGTGCCACAGTCTTTAAAAATTCAAACACTTTTGGTCTTTTTAAAAATCCAATGTCTCTTTCAAAGTTCAAAACCTTTCAAAAATACCCAGAGTCTCTCAAATGTGGACTCCTACAAAGTCAAATAAACAAAAACAGCTTAAATGCTTTTTGATTCTAAGATGGAAGAACCAGTACACAGTCACATTCAAATCATCGCAAAACCAAAGGCCATCTTCTGATCCTAAAGGTTCTTTGGGCACATTTACTTCCCTGGTTCTTCTCTCCCTTGTACACAGAACTTGTCTGGTATGCTCAGCCTGACTCTACTCCACAAGGGCTGCACCCTTACCCAGAGCCTCTCTGGGACTCTGGCGCTGCCACATGGTGCCAAGCCTCAACTTCTCTTTATGATTCATTCAATCCTGAGCCTTCTGCAGCCAAGGCTGTAGCTTCACCAATGTAGCTTCTCCTGGCCTTTCCCATGGTCAAGCCTCAGCTGCTCTCCTTGACTCCTTCATGTCTTCCAATCCAGCACCACCTATGAGACTCACATTACCAAGTTCAGTAGCCAGCACAACTTTATCCTCTTCTGGACCACAGTTTCTGTGGACCCCAAGGAAACACTTCCTAGAAGGTTTTGCCTCACTGATGCTGGTCTCTTCTTAATCACAAGGGATCCCTCAGCTCCTTCTAATCAGTATCAATTGTCCCAGCAAAGCAAATATTTGACTTTAGTGGTTCTAGTCTCTTGTTAATCACCAGCAGTTCTTCAGCCCCAGCTGACCCAAACCACAGAATCTTAGATCAAATATAAAATAGCCCTAAAAGAATCTTGAAGAGCCTCTCAAACTTCCCTCTGAATCTTCATAAGCCAGGCCTCTTTCCATCATCTGCCCTTTTCTGAGCATTATCTTCTAGATTCCCACAGTAGCTCATTAAGCTCTGGACATTTAATAGCTTTTTCTAGTCCAAAGTTCCTTTCACAATCCTTCTCAAAACACAGATCTGTCATAGCAATATCCATGACCTCATACCAATTTCTGTCTTAGAGTTTCTGTTGTTGTGATAAAACAGCATGGCCAAAAGCAAGCTGTAGAGGAAAGGGTCATTTTACCTTACAAATCTCACTCGGTGAGGGAAGTCAGGGCAGGAATCCGGAAACAGAAACCTGCAAGTGGACACCTGGCAGCTGGAGCTGATGGGAGAGCCATGGAAGAGTGCTGGTTACTCCCTTGCTCCCCCTAACTCTCTCAGCCTGCCGTCTTACACAACCCAGGACCACCTGCCAGGGTGGACTAGGCCCTCTACCCACCTGCCACTGTGGCCTGGGCCCTCGCACACCCATCATTTCTCAAGAAAATGCCCTACAGACTTGCTCAGGGGCAATCTGATAGAGGCATTTTTTTTTCTACTGAGGTTTTTCTTCCAGATAAATGGAGCTTCTGTTAAACTGACAACCAAACCAAACCAGAAAACAAAAAAACCAACAGGTCAGCCCACAGTAGACAACCAGTGAATATCAACCTATTATTATTGCTGTTGCTGCTTCTTTTTTTTAAGTAGGTGGAAAAAGAATCATTCTTAATTTGAAAAAGAATGTATTGTTCGAAATGAGTCTCATGTAGTCCAAGCTTGTCTCAAACTCACTGTGGAGCTGAGGGTGGCCTTAGCTTCTCCTGCTCCTCCTTTTGCAAGTATTAGGTATGTGCTACCACTGTGAGCTTCAATATGTTTTGAAAGAACTATTAGAGCTACACTTTGTATGTAATAAAATGCATAAATTTACATTGTATAGTTGACTGACAAGTTCCAGTTAACATACTGATTATTTCCATCACCCAGAAGTTCCCTA
Organism: Peromyscus aztecus; assembly: GCA_902168405.1. Lineage (NCBI taxonomy): Eukaryota > Metazoa > Chordata > Mammalia > Rodentia > Cricetidae > Peromyscus > Peromyscus aztecus. Next base: position 14,767 of record CABHPQ010166195.1, read on the forward strand.
ATGCACTTTCCTCTCAGCCAAGGAAACGACCTGGTTTCTAAACTTCTAACTTCCCTTTTTACCTCCTTATAACTTCAGATAAATTGATATATATATATATATCAATTTATATATATATAAATATAAGAGGGGGGGGGGGGGGGGGGGAGGGGGGATGTTTCACAATGTCTGGCCTGGACTCTGTTAGACCAGGCTACCCTTGAATTTGTTACAGTTCATCTCTCTCTGCTTCCCTAGCACTGGAATTCTAGGCATGTTTGGGCAGGCCTGGTCAAGTATTTCAAGTTCTCAAGGCATCACAATACATCCAGCCTGGAACTGGTAAACAAACAGATTGTGGTTGATGGTTCTCTTTTTAACCACTGGGAATAAAAGTGCTGGAGCATTATTGCATATGTCTTTTTCATTTATTAAGTGCCTGGAAATGGAATTGTTAGAACATACATTATGTATTATATGTTTAAGTCTGTAAGAAACTTCTAGATCCTTTTCAGGTTGCATTTTACACGGTCACTGATGATATATGAGGGAACCTCTACTCCGCTTACTCAATATTAAGAATAGTTTTAATTTTCCAACAGCTTTCTTACAGTGTGACTCCCAATATTCTCCAAAGGCCTGCAGTACTGAAGTCTTGGTCCCTGACATGTTAGGAAGAGTTGCTACCATTCTGTGGAAGTGGGACATACAGGAAGGAAGCCAAAGCACTCCTTTAAAGGAGATGTTCTGTCTCCTTTTGTTTCCAGGCCATCCACCAAGTGAGTTCCTTACCCTCCATGTGCTCTCTCTATGATGTTCTGTGATCATTAGACGCCAAAACTGAGCTAAAAGTAAATCTCCCCCTTTTTAAATTGATTACGTCAAGTATATGGCTACATTGATGGTTTAATTCATTTTATCTAAAAACTAATGATGTTGAATAGCTTCTCGTATGCTTGGGAAATTACAATATCCTTTATCCAATACCTTCTTTTAATAAGTTTGTATAAGTCTCTTGCAACTGTTTTATTTGCCTATATCTTTACCACCAAATAAAATTTCTTAATGTAACCTGTGAATATAAAGTGAATCATAAACTCAATTTGATATTGTCATCTTAGAAGCATGGATTTAATTTTAATAGAATATCATTCATTATTATTTTGTTGTAGTATGCATGTCTAAGAAACTTTTACTCACCTCAGCATTTTCAAGATATTCACCCATATTCTTTTAGAAGTTTTACAGTGTTAGCTTTATAACTAGGTTTGTTGATACATTTTGAATTTTTTTTTTTATCTTAAATAGTTTCATTTACTTAGAAAGCACATTCTTTTGCCATTGAATTACATTGCTATTTTATAGGAACAATCAGTTTACAACATAGAAGTATACATTTGTTTGGGACTGTATTCTTCTATCTACCAATTTTTCTGTCTTTACCCAGCTGCTGCATTTTCTTGACACATGTAGCTTTACATTCTAGAAATCGCCGGCATTGTTTTGCTAATTATTCCATCAATTACTCTGAGAGTGTTCACATCTCCACCTATAATTACAGGCTTGTCTTCCTCTCATACTAACCCTCCTTTCCCCCCTTATGTATTGTAAGTTCTGTAATTAGGAGATCAGCACTTTTAGAATTATGTCATTATAATAATCTCTATCTGGCCATACCTCTTCTATCAGCAGGACAGCTGCACTGTGTTTCCTCGACTTAGAGTCATACTTATTTTCATCCTTATACTTCAACTTTACAGTTGAGATGCTTCATTTCCATTCTCAGCTAAACCAGTCTAGAATTCTTACCAAGTTTGACAGTCACTGATACAATTCTCCCTCGGATTCCTTTCCAACTTTTCTAAAGTGTCTTTTACCTATTTCTCCTGTCGCCATGTTTAGTTGCTTCCGGGGCTACTATATATACCCTTAATTCATCAAAGTTCACTTAAATTACCGTCACAACACCAATTACCTCCAACACAGTAACTCCAATTGCTTTTGTTCTTTTCTCTGTAACAGTTAATTCCCATGCTTACATTTATATATGTCAGAATACATAAAATATTAATTTTTATTTAAGGTGGTTGACTTTTAAAGAATTCTTTTCATTTATTCAGTTGAAATAGAATTACATCATTTTCTCTTCCTTTCCCTCCCTCCATCTCTGCATATGTTCCTTCCCAAGTTGATAACCTCTTTATCTTTTAATATATATATATAATGTATATATATATTTGTGTGTGTGTGTGTGTGTGTGTGTGTGTGTGTGTGTGTGTGTGTGATTTCATGCCTGACCACTCTGCACTGAGCAGACGGTAAGTGGGCTCACCGTTGACCTCCCTTAAACAATTTTTAACAGGATAAAAGAACTCTCTATATTCACCGACATACGTACACTTTCCTTTGTTCTCCATGCGAAGTAGTAATTTTTTTCCACACTTTGCAGAAGATGGCTTGGTCTCTTAAAGACACACTTGTTCATGTATGGAAATTATGCTTGGCAATGATGAAGTCAACCTTGGGTCCACATCCCTAGAGGACAGCTGAAACAGACTTCAGCTCAAGACTGGATAGAGGAAGGTTATCAGAAACACAATGATTAGAGAGAGGACTGCAAGAAAGGCCAGTAGCATTCTAAATCCAGCTGAAGACAGACTGTGATTTTTCTTTACAGTTAGTTTCATTTTGACTAACAAGTATATGAATTTATAATGTGATGTTTTGATACAGAACACTGTTCAGAAATTCTGTCATTTGCTCTAATATAAAGAACCTAGAAGACACAATGGTAAGCAAAAGAAGGGAGAAAGAAACAAATACTACATGATCTCCCTTCCGTAGAATCTAAAAATGCAGAACCCATAGAGAAGGCAGAGGGGTATTACCAGCAGTGGGAGATCAGTTTCCGTCAGATCCCACAGGGAAGAACTGCAGCACAAATTATACCAATCAGTTCTGCATTGAGCAAGGACGCTGACCTTTTGTTCACCGTGTTAGCCAGTTGTTGACTAACGACATAGTTCTTCTGCTTGGACTGGAAGAATGCTCTGCCTCCTGGGACAGGTGGTTTCTGTTCCCCGAAACATACTCTCTAGTGAAGGAGCAGATGTGGTACGTTATCACCCTAGATCTGGCTAGGCAATAAGTCATCCATTATAGGGACGCTAGAATACAGTATGGTTTTTAAAAGAGCATCCAATATTTACTGATATGCTTCTAATAGATAGAACGTATTAGTTAAGAAATGAAGGTGGAAAAAAAGAGTCTTCCTTTCCCCCTTTTTTCTAGTGAACTGCTTGAAGAAGTTGCCTTTCTGACTTCTTGAAGAAGTCACCTTTCTTTCCTCTGCAAGTTTGTGTCCTATGGCAGTTGATGCTCTGCCTGTAGAAAAGCTAGCACAGAAAGAGTATATACTGCCAGGTACAATTGGCCCTGATCTTTATGAGGAAAGTGACTGCCTCTCAGTGTGGGAGCTCAGTAAATGCATCCAGCACACGGCTGAAGTTTAATAGATGTATACCATGCTTAGTAGCCCTATGAGTGTGTAAAGGATCCATGATCAGAAGCAGTCCCGATGGCTAGAGGTTCAAGATTCCTTGGAGATGAGAATCTATGTGGTTACATGAGACAAACAACCAGATTGCAGAACTGCTATTCTAGGGTAGTGGAAAACTAGACTATGAGTGTCTGTTATGAGTTTGATACTAACCACAGGGACAAGGAATTTACTCATACCAATAATAGTCCCCTTGTATTTTTTTCCTAGGAATTGCAATCAACAACCTTGGTGATGCTGTGGTAAACTTAATATGAAAAGCAGGTGCATTTTATGGGGCAAATTATGAGCTGAAAGTCTCGCTGGTGACTGTCTCCTCATCAGACCACTTCATGAGCTACTGCTTCTATCCCCAGTTGAAGTTTGGCTATTAGTCACAGTGAGGAACTGTGCATCATGTGGGCTGGTAGGAGCAGAATCATTCCAGAAGTTGTCTCCATCAGCATGTATATTCAACAGACTGTAAGAGGGTTCAAAATCTGCTCCTTGTATATCAAAGGGGAGCAACATTACTGTCAGATCTGTGATCTACCTCTCTTCCTGTTTCCTTTCCTGCATCAGTTCAAAAACTGTCTTCCATATCCATGCATCCAAATTCCTGCTTCAGATTCTGCTTCTAGGGAATTAAAACTAAGCCAGTATTAAAGCTTCCCTCAAAAATGCATTCCTGTGCTCCCTATTTTTTTGTTTCTAATTTTACTTCCTTGTCCCCAGAAATTTCTCACTGTCTGACATTATATTTTGAAATATTCTAAAAATGTTTTGTTTAGCAGGAGTCTACATATCTTATTCTATAGTTTCTTAATGAAAAAACAGATCAGCTTATTTCTACCTGGGTTTTAGACAAACCACTTTCTTAGTCATTAGAATTATTGGGCACTTAGTATGTATATGAGCACTTGCAATATGCCTAAAATATAACATTTATTAACTTATTGTAATTTCATCATTAATCCTACAAATTAACCATAGGTATTCTAGTTGCATTATGAATAAAGAAATTATGCCCACATAAATTTCAATTAATGTATCTGAAACCATGTTAATTGTAAGGGGTCAAACCAGGGTTCTACTTAGCAGAATGGCTTCGAAACTCATAGATTACCTTAGCTAAGGAGGGTTTCCTAGCTAATTTTTGCCAAAATAGTTTTTCAGTAATTATGTGCCTAGAAAAGGATTTTGAAAGTAGTTTTCGTGTCACCTACCACATATATTTGACAAAATGCAAATTGCATTCAACTTGGGTCTTTTGAAGCAGCTTCCCACCAATGAATTATGCTGTTAGTATTTTAGGTCCATGATAGGAAGAAACAGTGGAACAGGACACCAGTATTGCAAAAGGAAGAATTGGAGAATAAAGATGCAGGTCATTTTTACAACTTTTTATTATGTTACTTAGTATCAATAAGGTTTTCTGTCAGTTCCAAATCCTGTGTTTAAATTCATTCGAATTTCTTAAGAAGATATATTAGGGGCTAGAGAGCTCAGTGGTGAGGAGTGTTTCCGTCTATTACAAAACAACCAGATTTGATTCCCAGGATCCACATGGCAGCCTGCAACTGCCCGTAACTCCAGTTCTAGGAGATCCAATGCCTTTTCCTGACCTTTCCATGCTCCTGCAGGCATGTGATGCATATACATACACTCAGGACCACACACATACACATAAAAAATGTAAAAATAGAAAACAATATATTAGGCACTCAGTATTTGTTGAATGAGTGAATAACATTTTGCTAATGAGTTTAAAAGGAAAAATAACTATCACAATAAGTTGAAGGTAAAAAAGAGCTATGCCAATCAAGCATCAAGCAAGTTTTTTTGCTAAAAAAGAGATCCATGTGCTATAGAATTTGGTACCCTGAAGAGACTGTCTTTCCCCAATGTGCATTACGAGCATTGTTGTCGAAGATCAGTAGATCTTACATGATTAGGCTTACCTCTGGTTCTCTATTGTGTTCCACTGATGATGTATCTATTTATAGGCCAGAAATATATTGTTTTGAGTATGATGGGCTTATAATATGATTTGAAATCAAAAAGTATGATACATACTGATTTTCTTTCTCAAATACCTTTGACTATTTAGGGATTTGTTTGTTTGTTTGGGTTTTATATGAATTTTAAGATTGTTTTTTGTATTTCTATAGTAAATGCCATTGGGATTTTGAAAAGGTGTTTATTGACTCTGTGTACCACTTTACAGGTTATGGATGTTTTAAGAATATGGCTCCTTCCAATATATGAGCTATCTTCCCTTTGTATCTGATTTAATTTCTTTTTTCAGAGTTATGCAGTTTTCAGTGTATAAGTCTTTTTCTTTTTAATCCCTTTGTTTAAGTTTGTTTCTATGTATTATAGTATTATACTTGATGCTGTTGTAAATTGGTCATTTTCTTTTCTTTTCTTTTTTTGTCGAGACAGGGTTTCTCTGTGTAGCTTTGCGCCTTTCCTGGAGCTCACTTGGTAGCCCAGGCTGGCCTCGAACTCACAGAGATCCGCCTGCCTCTGCCTCCTGAGTGCTGGGATTAAAGGCGTGCTCCACCAATGCCCGGTGGTCATTTTCTTAAGTTTCTTTTTCATAAATATACACAGAGGTGTATAGAAGTAACAATGGTTTTGTATGTTGGTTTTCCATCCTTCAATTTTGCTGGTATTTATTTGTTCAAACAAATCTGTAGTCTTAGAGCTTTCTCTATGCAAAACCACACTATTTCTAAATAGAGATAACTTTATTTGTTCCTTTTCAATTTGGATGATTTTAATTTCTTTTTGTTACCTAATTGCTCTTGCCAGGACTTCCCATATTATACTGAATAGAGGTGGTGAGAACAGGAATCTTTTCCTTGTTCAAGGTCTTAGAAGAAAAACTTTAAAATTATTTTTTGTATTATTAAATGTGAAGCTAGCTGTAGACTTCTCACACACGAGCTTTATTGCAGTGAGATCATTCCTTCCATACCAAGCTTATTGTGATAAATTATGTTAGGAAAATAGGACATATACAGGCAGCAATTAGACCCTGATTGCACACCACACCTACAAATCACATCAAGTGGATTAAAACTTAAGATTCGAAACCGTAAGAGTCTTAGAAGAAAACAGAAAAAGTTATTGGATGTTGGACTTGGCAACCAGTTCTTGGATATGACATCAAAAGCATAGGCAGCCGGAACCAAAACAAACAAGTGTCACGCCATCACACTAAAATGCTTTTACGCATCAAAATGAAGTGATCAGCAAAACAGAAAGACAAGTCATAGACTGGGAGACAATATTTCAAACCGTATCTGGTAAATAGCAAATCTCAAAAAACGTTCAAGGAATTTCTTCAACGTAAAGCAGTGAAACAAACAAACCAGTTAGAGGTGGGTGAAGGCTCTAAGGAGGGTGCGGTTGTGTAAGTATTTCCTTTGACCCTGAAATATCCCATGCTGTGGGAAGCTTCGAAGACAGAAGGTAGGCAACTCAAAATAGCCCCAGGAGTCCCTGAAGCTGACCAGATTCATTAGACCCCTCCTGGCCAGGGTAAACAATCAAGACTGAGCTGGGAAGACCATGAGAGCAGACCAGCTGCCTGGAAGAAGTCGAAACCAGCAGAGTTGCCTGAAAGAGGTTCAGACCAACTGAATCACTTGGAAAGCATGCTCGCTCTCCAACCTGTTGAGTTACCTGCAGGCTACGCAGCGTGCTCCAGGCTTCCAACTTCTGTGAGCTGTCACCAGTGCTGGCGTGAGCTTTGCTGACGCAGCTGTCTTTGAATCCTCTCTGCTCCTGTCAATAGCCCCTCACCCCATCCCCGTAAGGAACCCCGGTGAAACTCCTTAGTTCCCCAGGTTGAGCTTTGGTGGGATCTGTACTTTGGTCTGTCAAGGTCTTGCTATCTGGAGTGAGTAGTGTTGCATCTCACCAGAAAAAAGTATTTTCATGTAACAATGTCTTTTAGGGAAAGCATGCAAATACACGAAATGGTACTAAAATTCCCAACTATCAGGAAAACTAACCTAAAGTAGCACTTCACACCTCTTAAGTGACTGTTATGAAAAACAGGTAACAAATGCAGGGGAGAATGTGGCGTATAACAAGGGCTCTGGTACTGCTGTGGGATTGTTAGTTGGTATGGCCACTGTGGAACACATGTACTCCCTTGATAAGTTAAAATTAGTATTCTCTTATGACCTAGCAGTCTCACCCTTATGTATATAACCCAAGAGAAAAGAAATCTCAGTGTGAAACCTGCATACTCGTGCTTGTTACAGCACTATTAGCAACAGCCAGCACAGCCAGGGAACATAAATACCCATTGTAAGCTCCTTCAGTGGCCAGGTTCCACTCACAGACTACTCCAAAGGCCCTGTCTAGGCAATTTCCAGCCCTTCCAGTGGCACGTGGCCAAGTTCCGCCCTACAGAAAAAAAAATGTACAAGATCAGGCCACAGGATCCCACCAATCCCAGGCCACCTTGGAAAGCTCCCCCACCTCCCACAAAAAATCTTATATAAAGCCTGCCTCCTGCTCAGTTCTCTGCTGCTTCATGCCTGAGCAGAGGCAGCCACCTCTGTGTTGCTGGAGAGCTCCCACCAAACCCCGCAGTTCCACAACCCACGTATAAAATAAACACACAGATGCTTACATTATTTAAACTGCTTGGCCATTAGCTCAGGCCTATCATTGTCTAGCTCTTACTCTTATATTTAGCCCCTTTCTATTAATCTCCACTTTGCCACGTGGCTCGTGGCTTACCGGTACCCCACATCTTCCTTCTCCTCACGGCGGCTCCAGGCAGTCTCCTCTATCCTTTCTCCTTCCTCAATTCTCCTCTCTGTTAGTCCTGCCTATACTTCCTGTCTGGCTACCGGCCAATCAGTGTTTATTGATACAGAGCGATATCCACAACACACCTGCTTGTGTCTTTCCCAATAAATCTCTTGTGTGAGGTTTCTTGTTACGAGTGACTTCGTGGTCTTCCTTGGCTCCCAACTACCGGGATACCTTTCCCCTCAGAGCTGTAACACTTACATCCATCACCAGATGAATGCCTAAAGGGAAAATGTAGCCTATACATAAAGTGAAATATAATTCTTCCTAAAGCAGAAGGAAATCCTCTTATGTGTTTCACACTGCTGTGTGAATTAGACAGAGGAGAACAAGTATGAGGCAATATTTTTGCACGATAAGCCAAAACTAGTCAAACTCCTTACAGGGAGTCGATGGTAGTTCTTCGAGCAGGGAGAAACAGAGAGGTTTGAGTCAGAAGGTAGAAAGTTAGAGTTTTACTGTAAAGTGTACTGACTACAGCCAGCAATACTGCACTTTATACTAGAAATATGAAATAGTAGAATACCCCAAAGGCTGAGCAAATGGTTCAGCGGGGGACAGCGTGTGGTGTGCAGCCATGAGGACCTCAGTTCAAATCCCCAAGCCTCATGTGGCAATCTGTGCCTTGTTGTGCGTACCTGTAACCCCAGCACTGTGGAAAGCAGAAACACAAGGATTACTGGGATGTGTGGCATGGCAGCTTGACTCTAGGTGCAATGAGGGACGCTGCCGCAAGGAACAAGGTATAGATAGAGTGATGGAGCAGGACACCCTATGCCATCCTCTGGCCTCTGCAGAAGGGTGTGTCCACTCACCCTCAAACACATGGGCACATTTGCAACACATACACGCACAAACACACACACACAAATAAAGAAAGAAAAAAGAATTGGTGTCATGTACAAAAAGGATCTGAAGAATATATCTTATGTTCAGTGCTTTGAATAATTAAGATCATAGTAAACAAGAGACAGGAAGAAATACCTGGAGAGGATGGATGCATATGGCATATGTGGTCCTTTGCTGCTAGACTCCTATCTCTATTTCCTTGGAAGCGTAAACGTTTTTGAGAAAGATTTCTGTGTCTATTTGATTTGCTTGTGTGGATTCTTGCTTCCTTGAGCAATCCCTGGCATAGAACGGATGTTTTATAAATATTTATTGAATCATTGAATGTATAAATATAGTTACTAAGAATAATGCAATGTTAAAACAACAGGTTCCCTTACAAAGAGTTCTTAGACAGCTTATGTGTACAAAGTTGCTTCAAGGTCCATGACAGGCATCTTCTTCATCTCTCCACCTGCATTTCAGAAGTTTGTGTTGTTTACAGGTAAAAAGAAGAGAGGGTTCTTCCAGGCCAAACTTGTACTCAGAAGGACTGAATGAGTGGGAAGAATTGGGTTGTGCCCTGAGGACAGGATGAGACTTTTATAGTAAATAACTATGTGGCATGTAGAGAGCCTTTGAATGGGCTGGGCATCTTTCAGAACGAGGCCCAGACAAGGCTCTTGGCCTTTGTTTTGTCATTCTTCAGACTGGAGTCTGTGCCCCAGTCTACAACCTAGTGACCTCCCATTTTCCAGTCATTAAATAGAGCTAATAATACTGTCCTTACCTACAATGGTCCTGGGAAACATGATTAATTAGCCAAGGTTTATGAAACACTTTGACATTCTCAGATGAAAGACACTAAAGGGATATAGAGTGTTATTATATTTTTAATAACCGGTAAACCTAATATTAAAGCAATGACAACTTATACTTTAAAAAAAATTTATACTTTTGTAAGATCAAAAGTCTTTATACCGGTGCAATTTTATACGCTTTGCGTAAAGAAACCAGACGTGGTGAGGATGGAGCCTGTTTCCAGTTAGGATCTGCAGAGGAAGTGAAGGGATACTCACTGATGCTCTGTGAGCATGTGCACAGAGAAAGCCCACAGCATGGCCATTAGAGTTAGTCTAACCATTTGTACCGGGGGACAGTGCAGAGCATCAGGAAGCAGACTGAAGGAAGAGAGCGTTACTAACCAGGAACAGACAAACCGGCCGAATTGTTGGTCTGGCTGTCAAACCATCCCATGTGATGTTAAGAGACTCATTTAGTAAGTTACGTACACGGACGCAGATAGAACTCTTGCGTCCCCTTGCTTACTGATTGATGACAATACAGGAGTCTGGTGTCTGCAGGAAGGACCCGTGTGGGGGTATTGTGTTCCCCAAAATATTGTGTATGCTAATAAATTTATCTGGGGTCAGAGAACAGGACAGCCACAATATTAAACATGAGGATAGGCAGTGGTAGCATACGCCTTTAATCCTAGCATTCCAGAGATAGAAATCCCTCTGGATCTCTGTGAGTTCATGGCCACATTGGAAATGGTCAGGCAAGGTGACACACACCGTTAATCCCAGAAAGCCAGCCTTTAATCCCAGGGAGTGGTAGTAGAAAGGAGAAAGGTATATAAGGCGTGAGGACCAGAAACTAGAGGCATTTGCCCTGGAGAGGCATTTGCCCTGGAGAGGCATTTGGCCTAGAGAAGCATTGGGCTGGTTAAGCATTCAGGCTTCTAGCAGCAGTTCAGCTGAGACCCATTCTGGATGAAGACTCAGAGGCCTCCAGTCTGAGGAAACAAGACCAGCTGAGGATCTGGCGAGGTGAGGTAGCTGTGGCTTGTTCTATTTCTCTGACCTTCCAGCATTTACCCCAATACCTGGCTCGGGTTTGATTTTATTAATAAGACCTTCTAAGATTCATGCTACAGACCGGGTTTTCCTGGTTTGAGACAGTATTCCTGAAGAGGCACCTGCTTCTCCTTGGATAACTTCTCCCTTCTGTGTGTTTTCTGCCAAGGGCCCACACAAATCTGAAACTCCAGATGAGGCTGGGCAGGGGCAAGGGTAGGCGAGCCGGGGTGGGTGGGGTGTAATTGCATGGTTCACCAAATTACCCGGGCTCTGAGATTTGGACAACCCGGCTACTTGCACTGGTGGGAGACTTAAAAACCAAATAACTTCTTCATACCTCACCCGAGTGTTCATAGATACTAACACTTCCTCCATTAGCTATCAAGCACAAAACACAGTACTCCCCCCCCCCCCCCAGGTGCAGACCTGCACTCTAAGCTGACAAGAACATCAATAACTGATTTCTTGCACCACACAAGCGTGGTAGAGATAACCGAAAATAGGCAAAAAGCAAGAACAAACTCAGGATCTGGTTACCTGAGAAAGAAAAAAACAAGGGACACCTTTCAGGTGGAAGCCACTGGAGGAGTCAGAAGTTTTATCAGCTTAGTATTTGTAAATAGATTACATGTAAAACAAACAAACAAACAAACAAACAAAAACAACAACAAAAAACTCAACTGCACTAAGCATGAAGTTGAACTTAATCATCAGAAACCCTTACCAAATCCTACAAGGAACTGATTTTCAAAACCAAACAAGCTATATCTTGGTCATTTTTTATGAAGTTCCATAAATGAAAATTCAACCTTCTACTAGTACACGTTGGTCATGTCATTTTATAATCCTGGATACTAGGGAAAAGGGACATTTTCGTGGGCGAGTGTTTGTCAAAAGAACTGCCATGCAGAAACTACATGAGCAGGCAAGACATCATCCACCCAGCCACACACAGGTAGATTAACAAAAGACGCAAGACTCTGCGGTGTATTTGATAAATGTCCCGCCTGTGTTCAGATTAAACAACCAGGAGCCCGAGAAGAGCAAGTGATGGTATATGAAAAGTGTTGCCTCTCTATATTTTAAAATATTATATCTGAAGCAGTTACTTCACACATCCATCCAAATGAAAAATTGAACATGCCTAGAGATGCTGTTTGGGGTAAGGTATGAGGTGGGAAGGAGAGAGGGGAGAAGGAGAGAGAGAGAGGAATTTCCAGTACCTCTAACAATTCCATCTGTCCTTCCCTTCATGAGCAGATAGCCACAAATAAGTCTATAATGACTCTTGATCTTTCTATCATAATGTATCATTATTTTCCACATTTCCTGGATAGTGTATGTTGAATGATGGTGGTGCACACAGATACATTTACTTGAAATGGTGGGACTTGTAAAATCAAGACAGTTTCATCTTGTGGTCAAGGACGATCAAAGGTCATTTTGCTTGTATGCAGGTTTATGACTTAAAAATCTAAAGTGAGTAAGTTATACCTATACTGTCGATTAGTTAGCCCCAGGAATCCAGGCATGGATGGGTTCCAGAAACCTTGTACTGAGACCTAGCTGAATAAGGCAGTCAAGGGACTCTGAAGATTTTATCTGGATGTGTTGGGATGAAACAGAGGAAAGGAAATAACAGTGAATGATTTGGAAGAGACTGAGAACTGTAAGACAGTATTACTAGACAATATTTTGTAGCAATATATTTGAAGGCCCGAAGTACTGATTTCTTCTCCAAGAGAAACTAAGTGATTTTCCAGGAAGTTTTTTAAACTAACAAAAATGAAAAACCTGAGCTAACAATCACCAGAAGACAATTAGGACAGTAATGTAAATCTTCAAGAGTAAAATCTTTAAAAAGCAAAACTTTTAAGCAATAGGTTGTTATTTTCTTACTTAAACTGTTTTTAATTCTTAATGAAGATGTGAGCTTCATTAGACTGGTAAAAGGCAACAGTACCACAAACTAAATGTATTCTATAATGTAAATATAAAATATTAGTTGAAGAAATTAATAATATATTAAAGGCTAGTACACCATGATCCAAGTGGGATTATTTGATAAAATGTAAAGATGTTCCTGAGATAGTAAAATCTATTAATGTAATTTATTATACTAATGGAGAGATATAATAATTTATTACACTATACAAATTTAAAATGCTCATGCTAGTTTAGGAGATGATACCCAACATTAAAATCTAAATCAGTGGTCCTCAACCTAGAGGTTGTAACCCCTTTGGGGTTGCATATCAGATATTTACATTATGATTCATAACAGTATCAAAGCTATGGTTATGACGTAGTAACGGAAATAATTTTATGTTTGGGGAGGTTACCACATAGCATTAGCAAGGTTGAGAACCACTGCTCTAAATAGTAATGTCGACAGTGTAGGCAAATAGAGTATTTACTCAAATCTACTAAGGTGAACAGTATGATATAATGAGATTTGGCTACTACTTGGATTAAAATGAAAGATTTCTCTTTCTCTCCCCCTTCATACACATATGTGCATATTATACATAATCACATACACAGGATTATACTTTTCTCTTTTAAACTAAACACTTAGCAATTTTGCAGAGGTATGTCTTTGTATACATCGTTCTCCGTCAGCATTTTCTAAGTCAGTGCTTTGTTTGATAAACTTCCCTGTTGTAAATGTTGAAACATTTTAAATAAACACGTCTTTCATATATTTGGTCTGTTTGTTGTTGACATGTGGTACATCACGGATGAATCATGGAAACACCTGCAAAGTGAAAGGAGTAATCATGAGGAGTATATATTGTATGATTTCATTTGTATGAAATTTTTAGAATAGGTGAAAGTAGCGAGTATCGTTTGGTGCTCATGTTGGGCTGAAGGAAGTAGGGGGGTGGACATGTGTTTTTGCCTTGTGGGTAATGGAATCATAAAAAAGCGTGTCCCCAGATTTGGTTGTGGAGATGATAGCACAATTCGCATGCACTAAAACACACCACTTCTAAACTTCATATATTCTGTATGGCATCTAACTCATCTCGCATTATCACCAGTAAGCTGGTTGATTTGTTGATGCTGCTGTTTTGAAACTGAAGATAGCCAGGCTTGAATCATGATTTCTTCACTTGCAGCTGTGAACAGAGAAGTTCTTTCACGTCCTGAAAGCCACTGCATGAGGCTGCTGATGGTCATTCCTGCCGCCAAGCTGGGCAGAGAAAATAAGTCAGTCTATACTTAGCGGCAGGGACAGATTCATGGGAATGCCTGGGAAGTGTCAGTTATTTAAAAGACTATCCAATACATGTTTTAAAATCCCCAGTAACCATATTTTTCATTTCTATGTGTTCTATTTAATTATTTCCTAAATCAACTTATTCTTTGGATGTTTTACATTTACCTTCTTTTATATGTTTAATAATAATTTAAAAATTCCTCTTGAGCCAGGCGGTGATGGCACACGCCTTTAATCCCAGCACTTGGGAGACAGAGCCGGGCAGATCTCTGTGAGTTCAAGGCCAGCCTGGTCTACAGAGTGAGCTCCAGGACAGGCACCAAAGCTACATAGAGAAACTCTGTCTCGAACCCCCCAACCCCCCCCAAATTCCTCTTGAATAATTTATCAAAGACATTGTCTAATTAGGAGGATCAACTTTATTTAATAAAGTTTAAATCCCTTACGTAAAAAAGGCACTCAGGAAATAATTCTCAAGTTTATGAATGAATGCTTCCTGCAGAGAGCTGTATTCACCCCACTTCCCCACTGTGTTCCTAAAGAAACACAATTGCCTCAATTCTTTTTTCCTTTATAACACAGAAACAGAAATAACTCTCCCAAAGTTGTTATGGATCTGAATGAAATTATGTCTAGTTTACTACTGGTCACATAGTCTGTGCGTAGGTACACACATTCCCTTCCCTGCCAGTCCCCGCACTGCGGTTTGGTGAGTTGTCGGAGTCTGAAGCATCCCTTGAGGAGTCGCTGATTGCTCTCTGTGTTTTACTGCTCAGCAGGGCTGTGTTGCCTTCTCTCATCCTTACCCAGCTGTTTCTCATTCTCAAGTCCCTTCACCGCTGGGCTCTTGGGGGTTTTAGATAACATTATGTTGTCCTGGACAGTTCCTGTATTTTACTTTTTTTGTTGTTTTGTTTTGTTTAGACGTTGGGCTGATTGGTCTTAACGGTGCTGTGTGACCTCAGGGCCAGCTCTCCCATCTGCTTCAGGCATTGATGAGTAGGTGGGGGGCATCCCCCCCCATGCTGTCACGTGACAGATGTGTAATGGGGACAACTCTCCCACGCTCACATCTTCGGCGCTGGCTCATCCACAACTCCATCAACAGGATCAACTCTACTGTGCTCCCCAGGACAGCAACAGGATGTCCAGGAAGAGTCCCAGTGAGGGCCCAGCATAGATGGTGTAGCAGAGACCAGGGGCCTCGAACCAGACCGATGATTCTTTGCGATGAGTGCCTGCATGTAAAAGTGTATGGATAAAGATGTTTACGGAGTGACTCACTGTGTCACATTGCAGCTTCCACGATGAGATTTTCCCATTCTTACTTTTTTTCCTTTTTTCTCTTAAATTTTATTTTGTTTTATTCTCAGGGGCGGGGGGGGGGGGAAATGAATGGGATCGGGAGGCATGACGTGAAAGACACAAAGAATAAAAAAAAAGTTAAAAAAAACTGTGCTATAATATAAAAACTCACTACACCATAATTGAATGTTAAATAACTGCTCTATCTGGAGGCCACTTCCAAATTTGCGCCCCTCCCACTCAGTTTTACTTGGTTCTTGGTTCAACACCTTATTAGGACCCGAACTTTAGACTCTCCTTGATTGATTCGGGGGCTACTTTAGCTAGTCCCTGAGGTATCTTGTGCTTCCTTCTCTGAGGGAATAGAGAATCCACAAACCACAAATCCCGAGTACCGCTCCTTGGAACAGAAACCAAAGAATTGGAAACTTAAAATTGCATTATTTGTGCTCAGTACTCTTAGTTTTTGCACAGCTTGGGTTAAAAGTAACAAGCTCCTCTTGTGTGGGATAATCTACAAAGATGTTTTCACTTTCTATATGTCCATTCCCTTTGGTACAGAAACGCTATCTACATACAGTACTCATCAGGCACTGAATTATTACATAACCCGCATCCTTCTTAAAACAGGCTGAAATTTAGCTCCTCTTAATATCATCCAGACAAACACGTTATTGGCAAGGCACCAAGGGAACACTGAGTTATCACCTTGATTGCCTTGGTACTATACCCTTTAGAATCCACACAAACTGCTTTCTTTTCTGTGATCAATCTGAAGCAAGAAATGAGAGAAAAACAAACAAAAGAGAAAATATCTTCTGAGGAAGGAAAAAAAATATATTTTCAGCTACTGTTCAGTCTTGAAAATGTTTTCTCCTGCTCTGTGTTCTGTTTTTGGAATTGGTACTGAATATTCAACTAAAGACACCCATAATTGTTCATTCAAAGTCAGAGAGCCTATGGTTTTATTAATTATAGTCACCGTATTGATTATTTTGTTTTTGTCCTTTTGAAATTCATATCTCATTCTTCTGGGAAAATTTTTTTTCTTTTGTAAAAATCAACCCAGTTCTGCTTTAGGCCAAAGGGCCAGAGTCTGACCAACATACTGTGTCTTTTGGGAATAACACTGTTCAAAGACAGACATAGTCTTATTTGGGAGCACTCATTTCTGATAAGGGTTATGAAACTCTGCTACAACCAGGTAGTCAGAGAAAATAGCCCATTGTGCGTCACTGATTCTAGGACCACTCACAGTTTGACATCTCTGATATAGGGGTGCTTCTTGTAATGAGTCATTGATTAATAGATTAACATTTTTGTTTTCTGAGCTTTTTTGTTGTTGTTACACTCAGTGATAGCGCAGATTCCATGTAGTCACCCTAGACTTTGGGGGAGCTTGCTCTCTCCCCGCACCTCCTCTTCCTTTCTTTGACAGCATCTTATCAAGTAGCCCAGGTTGACTTCAGATTTACGAGGCTCCTGCCTCTGCTCTCTTATTCCTGGGAATACAGCTATGGAGCCCCACACTGTTAACTATGAGTGATGACTACTTTGATATTAGGTAAAGAAAATCTTAAGGCATCGTTAAGGAGCTAAGTAAAGATAATTGATAGTCACTTAGCTGTTTTTGTTTTTAAACATACCTGAAGAGAAATAATGGTCACAGAGCAACAGAAATTATCTGTCATCTGACACAATAAACCAGGCTGTTTACTAGCATTCTCTGTCAGAAAATTCTCAGATTCTGTATAATTTGTGGGGGGAAATACAATCTTCAGACAAGTTGTAAGACCTCTGAAATAGACACGATCCATAATTGTCCCTAGAATAAAAATTACTTGCAGGGAGGGTTTAAAGGGAAGAAATGGAAAGGGGGAATAATGTGATTACATTATGATAAGTGAAATACATTAATATGAGTGAAAATATAATTGGAAAAGGACTTGCAGGGCTGGGACTCCAGTGCTGTGATGGAGAGCTTGCCCGAGTTCCATTTCCAGCATTGTAAACAACCAAGCAATGCTCCGCAAACGAGCCCAAAGACTTGCAGAGATCAGTGATTCCATGAGAAAGAAATCCTCATATACTCACAAGAACTTCAGGAACTAAAACTTCCAGCTTCAAAAGGTAAAAACTGTGTGCCTCAGGGTGACGGGTGAGACTGCATTTGTTGAGGTTTAGGCTTGCTTTCCCTGAAACAGAATCCCTCAAGATTTCTAGAGCCTTCTTCATACCACTGTAATCTGAGCACAGCCTCTCTTCTAGCCACCAGGAATGCTTTCTAAAATTACAAGTCATCCGATAATCATAAACCTTTAAAGTCCGTATAGCAGAGGATATATGTGGAGACACTGTTCCATCTTGTTCAGGTGCCCTCCCTAAAGATTGTGTCTTTGTACATAAATAGTGTATTTTGGCTATAAGCCTTGCACCTCCTAATGCTTTTCAAGTGATTGAGACTATCTTAGAAGTGTTATAATCCCCTAGAAATGCACTGTTTGGTTTTTCTCATTATTGTTTTGAAATTGCTAGGAATGCACGAACCAGTCAAGGAACAGTATTTTCTGGCAGTTAAGTGAACAGAACAAATGTGTATATGCCCAATCACGTCTGCTGTGCTAAAGATAGCTTGAGATAATTTCCTAATTGAATTGTTTAGCACTGATTATTATATAATTAGCATTTGTTCTCCACCTATTTTTCTTTTAAAACCATGGAAAGAGGTAACAGGTCACCTTTATATGACAAGGGTGTGGACCCACCTTTGTAAAATCACATTGCACTTCCCAGGCAGACGGAAAGCATATCAAAGCTTTTCTTGTTTTGTTATTAGACTTTTTTTTTTT
>CABHPQ010166196.1:0-34219 GCA_902168405.1 Peromyscus aztecus
CCCCCCCATCTCAGCGACCCTCTGTTCTTGGCCAGTCTTCAATGCCCCCTGGCTGCATAAAGAGACTCAGTGACCACAGAAGTTACTGAGATGTCAGTGAAAGCGTTGGACTTGTCTCCAGATGAGGGTTGGGTGTTCCACAAAAGTTGTATCAAGGACTGAGGATGTGGCTCCTTTAGTAGAGTGCTTGCCTGGCATGGAGGAAGTCCTGGGTTTGATTGGCAGCACCTTATGAACAGGCAGGTGAGGCACACCTCTGACCCTAGCACTTAGGAGGATCTGAAGTTCGTGGTCACCCTTTGGCTGCATAGGGAGTTTGAGGCCAGCCTGGCTCCATGAGAATCCATGTCAAAGTTATAACGACCGGATTTTACCTTTACTCATTTATTTCACCTTTACAGTGCCTTCCCACGACCACTTAGGATCCCGTGAAATGACTCAAGCCAGTGTGAGTGGTTACCAGTTCACGCCCTTTCCTCTGAGGAGCCTGACAATGGTCGTTTTATAACACTCCAAGAAAATCGTGGTGTCACCATGACATAAGTAGCTATGTAACAGTCTTAAGGGTTACATCTCAGACGTGGTGGGCAGAGTAAGGAGACCATCAGGGAAACCATGGGGAACAGCGAAGGAAAAGAACGTATCCGAAAACTCCAGAACTCTGCTCCAACAGCCCACCACTGCTGTTTTCTTTGCACCTGCTAGAGACCAGAACCCCTTGATAACACAAAAGCCAAAATGGTCTCAGATGGTCAAAAAGAGAGAGAGAAAAAACCCCGTCTGAGCCTTAGATATTTCTGTGACAGGATTAAGTTGCCAGCAGACATCATTTCAGGAAATGAGTCTGCCCACAGGAACAACTTCACGGAATGGAATATTACTCTGAATCAGAGAGTTCCAGACCAGTCTAAAAACAAAACAGAATGAACAACAACAAAACCAAGTTAGCATCCTAAGGAATGGTACCACAGGTTGTCATCTGGCTCCCACACATGCACATATCTACATATACTTTTGAACATGTATACCTGTACACACAGAAACAGACACATACACAAGCTATTGCACACTCTGAAGTTATTTCAGACAGATTTATGCTGTCATTGGGGGAAGGGATCCCAGTTCTAACATGTCCTCTGATGGCCATACACATCCTCCAAATCTTATAGAGAAGGGGACCTCCTCTCGTGAGCTGTTCAGTTTCCTCCACATGAAAGCTTCTCTCTGGTCCTTCCAGGACTTTGGCTCCCACAAAGAGAGCCAGCACAGGACCAGCCCTTGGGGACCCAGGGAGACTTTGGAGTCTAGGTACTTGGGCACAGAGACATGCCAAGTACCTGGTACTGCTGGGCATGTAAATTCCAAAGGCCCTCCAGATAAGGGAGCTTGGGCCCCATAATCTAGGGCTTTGGTAGCATGTTAAGGCTTCAAATTCCTGGAGGCTGATCACCTGCCCAAAGCTCCTTAACAGGTGAATGCATTCTGAGAGGGGGTGCTCACACACCTTGGATATATGATCCATCCTCCTAACCATCAGCCCAGCCTTTTAAAAGCCTTCAGAGCGGATGGTGGCAGGGGAAGAAAACAGGAACTTTGACCTCCCAGAGCCTGTGGGTCTTAGTGCAGGATCAGGTGACTCATTCAAAAGCTTCCCAGGGGAAGAAATGAATTTAGCAGGTAAGCCAGAACAAAACAAAGTTCACCGAAACCAGACGAAGGTGGCTGGCCCACGAGAGTTTGAAAGGGAGATGGAGCCTTTTTTAAAAGACATAGGATGCATGCTTGCTTGGTGTGTGTCAGAGGAAATCAGCAGAATGTACCTGACATTTACGGGAAATATACAAAGTAGTCGGTGTTGCATTTTAATAAAGATGCCGCACGTTTATCAAGAGGAAAGGTCTTTAGAAAAACTAGGATCTGCATGTGAAATTCAGAAGGGGACGGACATTTGGAAACTGGGCTTGCTCGTCTCTTTAAGATATTAATTATTATTTTTCCGTTGGCCATAACTCAGAGATTCAAAAGTCCAGGCCATGCTAAGAAGGGATTCACGCTGGTAGCTCACTCTTGCCCTCACACCTTCCCTTTGTTTAGTCTCCGGGGTTTCTTTGGGGAGATACAAACAGCTCCTCCCTGTGATCTTCCCACCATGGTGAGCAGAAAGAAAGGGGACACAGTTTAAACTTGGTCAGAACCCCACGTGGCCAAGACGAGCAGCTTAGTACAGGCACCGTTGGCCACCCTCCACCGCTGGAGTGGAGCCTCTCGCCACGCACAGAGAGGCAGGCCGCTCCAGAACTCTGGGTGGTTGTTGGGAGTTAAAGTAGCTGCACGTTCATGTCCAGTTCTACTCGATGGAGGCCATAGACAGTTCTTCGAGGAACCAGGTAATGAGCTTTCCACTCCAATTTCAATTTTTGGAGGCTAGAAACTTTTGGTCTAAATATTTTTAAAGCCCTAGAATAAATAGAATAACCTTTTCCAGTCTAGTCAGCCCCAAATTTCATCATTTTGAAATGCTTTTTTCCCCCAGGTATGTGTGTGTGTGTGGGTGTGTGTGTTGAGGATTGAACTTGTGTGATAAACACATGCTCTACTACTGGTCTATCTTTCCAGAGTCTATTGCTTTTGACTGAGTGCCTCTGTTATTAGTGAGAAAAAAATCAAACATATATTCTCAATATTCCAATTTATTATAACTATATTAGTAAATTTCTCTACATATTCACCACATAAAATGTATTTTCTTCATATTTTATATATTAGTAAAGATGTTACTATACTTGCATATTATTTGTGCTATAAAATTATACAACAAATATGCAGTAAGAGTGTGGTTGGCACCCAAGATGTCTCAGTATGTTCTCAGAAGGACGTGGCCTGATTCTTAGGGTGTGGGCACCCCATTCTCCTAGGGACTACTGCTCCATATCCCCTAGCCCTGAGAGTGAAGTTCTATGTTGGTTTGGATCCTTATCTTCTCAGCAGCCCTTTACTGAACGTTCTAGATTGCTGAAGAGGGAGGTGTTAACTGGGTATTTGTAATGAGCCAGACATATTCTCAGCTCTTCATGTCCTGGAAACGGGGTCATCTGACATACCATCCATCTGAGGTACCCGAGTATCTGAGCAGGGGTCATCTGACACCATCCGGGTACCTGAGCATCTGAGCAGGGGTCATCTGACACCATCTGAGGTACCTGAGTATCTGGGCAGGGGTCATCTGACACCATCTGGGTACCTGAGTATCTGATCTGAGCAGGGGTCATCTGACACCATCTGGGTACCTGAGTATCTGAGCAGGGGTCGTCTGACACCATCTGAGGTACCCCGATATCTGAGATGGGTGATCTGTTACTTGGCACTCCTGGCTGCAGATGGGTGTGACCCCCATTGTGGACCTGCTCTGGGGTGTCAGGAGATTAGGAATGGATTTGAAAGCCAGCATCAACATGCCATTTTGTTTTGTTTGTTTTACTGCGTAGCATTATAAAAAGATTTATTAATTGATAATTTTAAATTGTGTGTATACGTGTGGGTCTACGTGTGGGTACATATATGCAGAGGACCTAGGTCAGACCCATACAGGCTCTTTGACTGTGCTCCAGTCTGTGAGCCCCTACGAGCCCTTCTTAGTTGATTCTGTGGGTGGTTTTCTCCTGGAGCCTTTGACCCCTCTGGCTCCCACAGTCCTTCCCGCTTCTGCCCGATTCTCTGAGCTCCGCCTAATGTTTGGCTGTGGGTCTCTGCGTCTGCTCCCATCGGCCGCTGGAGGAAGCACTCCGGTGACAGTTGGGCTGGACACTGATCTAACAGTACATATCTAACAGCAGGGGGTTGGGGATTTAGCTCAGTGGTAGAGCACTGGCAAGCACAAGGCCCTGGGTTCGGTCCTCAGCTCTGGAAAGAAAAAAAAAAAATCTAACAGCAGAATATCATTAGAAGTCATTTCATTGACTTTATTTTTTGTCAGTGGTGTTTGGTTCTTCCCTAGTTCTCTGAGTCATCCAACTTCCAGATCCTGGCCATCCAGGCAGTGTTGGGCATGGGCTCCCTCTCGTGGCCTGGGCCTCAAGTTAGACCAGTCATTGGTTGGCCACTCCCACATGCTCTGAGCCACCATGGTCCCAGCTCATCATTCAGGCAGGACAGGTTGTGGGTCCTAGGTTTTGCGGCTGGAATGGTGTCTCAGTCCCACCAGTGGGAACACAGCCTGGCTGCAGAGTTCACTTTCCATATCCTCCATTACTGGGAGTCCTTGCTAGGGTCACCCTCAGGTTCCAGGAAGTTTGCACTGCACTAGATGATACATATTTTTGCCTAGCAAGGATTTTTCCCAAGTTCATTTCTCTTTCTACTTAGAGTGAATGCTGTCTCCTACCTTTTTATTTTGGAGAGGGGCCAGCTAGACTTCTCTTCCTCTTTAATGTATACTTTTGACCTTGGATCTGATTAATCCCATCTCCAAACTCAGTTCCAGGTCACAATGTCACCCTACATGCTCCTAAATATGCCCACCATTTCATCTCCAAAGTGTTACTACTCATTTAATTGCCTGAAGTCT
The DNA here is from genome assembly GCA_902168405.1 of Peromyscus aztecus. Lineage (NCBI taxonomy): Eukaryota > Metazoa > Chordata > Mammalia > Rodentia > Cricetidae > Peromyscus > Peromyscus aztecus. The sequence goes on from CABHPQ010166196.1 coordinate 4,565, forward strand.
CCCAGGAATGTGACTTCCTTGAATGTAGTCTTCCAAGAATGTATGACCTTGTCACCCCTGTGTCCTCAGCCACAGCGTAGTGACAATTACCCCAGCATGTCTCCATGCATATCTTCTAAGTGTGTGCACACACAGCTCAGTGCCAGGAATGAGCACATGTGGTCCAAAGGGGAGGGAGGGTTAAGTCACAGACGCCAGAGCCAGGTTGTCTAGGGACATTCTTGGGCTCTGTTGCTTTCCAACTGGGTGCCCTTGGGCTAACGGCATCTCTAGTTCTTTTTCTTTAGTAGAGAGGTGGCAATAACAATATTCATGTCAAAGATTATTATTAAAATCATATGAACTGATGCATACCATGTGCTTAAAACACGGCCTAACATATAGTCAACTTGAGAATTTCTTGTAGTTTCCAAATATTTCATAGACATTACTCTCAGTGGAAAGACAAGACTTTGGTTTGAGGAGGTAGTAGGTGGGTGTGGTGGTACGAGGAATGACCTGAGCTAGGCTAGGAATCCTCAATAAGATAAGGTAAAAGCCAGAACCTAGAATTCTGAAAAATGACATCAGGCGGGCTGGAGAGACGGCTCAGCATTGAGAGCACTGGCCGCTCTCCCTGTGGACTCTGCTTCGGTTCCCAGCACCCACATGGTGACACACAACTGTCTTTAACTCCAGTTCCAGGGAGTCTGACGCCCTCTTCCCGCCTTCAGGGGCACTGCATGCACACAGTGCACACACATACATGTAGGCAGGACACCCACACACATGAGATGGAATAAAAAAATAACATCAGGCCCCCGAGAGGGAGACAAACTCGGGTAGGAATATCTCAGAGTCAATCGTTTTACAGGAATTTATGATAGATTACTAACTTTGTATCCACGAAGGAAGAGTGAAATAATTTCTTCTCCTCCCTCCTCTCTGGACTTGGCTCTGGTTGCTGCTTCCTCTAAGCATGGATTTTAAGATCCAGCCCTCTGACTTGCCGGTGGTTCCATTAGGAAAGGGGCCCAAGTGTTACGTGAGACCAGGGTGATTTTGTCTCACCAAGCATTGGGTGAAGTAGAAAAAAATCTGTTGAAAGCGTCTCTAACTCCATGTTTAGTCACAGGATACTACACTAATCCAAAGTCCTCTATTTGCATTTTCAGTTTGCATTCAGCTAGAGAGAAGCCAGGGGTGCCAGCTCTGGGGTTTTGCGCATTCAGGGTGTCTTAGAGACTGTTCTATTGCTGTGAAGAGACACCATGACCAAGGCAGCTTAGTGTTTTTATCTAAGTTGTTCTATTACCAATACCGACTCGGGAGTCAGATATTGGGGTGAAATCTGATAGATCAGAGAAGAGGAGGAGAAACGACCAGCTGGCTTCCCCCTTCTCACCAGAGACCCAGGGAGTGTGTCTCTCTCCACATGTTCCAGACAAAAAGACCTTGAATCTCTAAGTCCCTCCCTACTCCATCTTGTGTGTCTTCTCTATCCACCTCCCTGGGTCCACCGTACTCTCTATGGCTAATTCTTGTCAATTAGCCGCTGGCTCCGCCCCCGATCCAAGGTTAATTTTACTAACACAGCCTTGGAGTTTCACAGTGCAATCAAACGTCCCACAAGAGCTTATAAAAAAGCAACAACACTGAATTGAGGGATTGCTCACAGATCAGAGGGTTAGTTAGTCATGGTCATCATGGTGGCAAGCACTCAGGCGGGGCACTGGAGCAGCAGCTGAAAGCTGGTATGGCGATCCATAGGCAAGAGACAGAGACAGGGAGGGAGACTGGGTCTAGCATTGGCTTTGGAAACCCCAAACCCCATCCCCAGTGACTCCCTTCCTCCAACAAGGTCACACACAGTTCCACCAACTGCGAAACAAACATTCCATGGTATGGGCCTATGGGGGCCATTCTCATTCAAACCACCACAGAGGGGGAACTGGCCTCATTGCTGGAGGAGAAACCAAGGGCAGGGACATTCTCCTGGGTTTTGAGCCTGCATCTGTGAATGCATCATGATCTGTAGACCACCCTGTCATCAATGGCTTGGGCTCACACAGGTTCAAGTGCAATGGGAATAACCCCGTTACCCAGCAGGTGTTGGGTTTATTTGGCCTTACCAATATAATATAGTTAATGAAAACCTTAATGCCCTAGGACCTGGAAATGGTTAAACAAATCATGGTATATCCATATAGCAAAACACTTCTCAATGACAACTAGAGCAATAACAGTAATAATAAAAAATAATAAGCTATTGATATATTCAACAACATCAGTGGATCTCAAACTCATTATAAAAAAAAAGGAATAAGCTCAGGATAAAATATTCTAAGCTATGACTTAGATAATTTGGTTGCTATAACCTTAAAAAGGATCAAACTCCTTTTTGATGGTTTCTGTATACATCTCGAGAACAGAATGGGGGTTATTTTGTATGCTGACTCACGCCTGAGTGTAACACACCTATTTGGAGCAGAAATATAAACTTACTTATTTCTATGACCTTAGAAACTGCTCATCTTACAGCAGTCCAACAATGATTCCTTCAACCCTGGTGGAAGAGAATGTGAATGAAGCCCTAAACGTTCTCTCTAGCAGAGACCTTCGTCTCTACCTGGGAGACGTGCTGCCCAAGCTTATCACAGCGGCCACACACCAAAGGCACAGCCTGAAAGGGTGAGAAGGAAGAAGGTTAGCTAAGGGTAGAAAATACAGGTGATGGTTTGTGAGCTCAGAGTTTCTATTGAAACAGGGGCCAAGGTGACTCTGGGAAAACGCAGCTTCCTGGTTTGAAGGCAGGCTTAGAAAAAGCTTTGAGTTTTACGTAGATCAAATGCCTGCAGACTCACCCAGCAGGAATTTCTTCAGAGGTCATGAATAAGAGTGCACCAGAACCGTACAGGCCAGCAACGTCTTACAAACCACAGACTTATAAGGAGAAATACATTTTTAAAAATCCCAATTCTACCCCAAGTAAGGTTATTTTGAAGAATATTCGTTCACTCATTTTCTCATTCCTCAAACAACTTTTCCATTTCCATCACACAGGTGAAATTACTTTTAGAATCCCAGGCGCGTTAGTTACTTCTATATTATAAAGACACGTGGTGAGATCGCACCTCAATGACATTCTTTACATCATGGTGTGGTGGTATTGTGTTCCCCAAAATATTGTGTACCTTAATAAACTTATCTGGGGTCAGAGACAGAAGAGCCACAATATCAAACAGAGGTTAGGCAGTGGTAGCACACGCCTTTAATCCTAGCATTCCAGAGACAGAAACCCCTCTGGATCTCTGTGAGTTCAAGGTCACATTGGAAATAGTCAGGCTGGTGACACACACCTTTAATCCCAGAAAGCGAGCCTTTAATCCTAGGGAGTAGTGGTAGAAAACAGAAAGGTATATAAGGCGTGAGGACCAGAAACTAGAGGCATTTGACCTGGAGAAGCATTTGGCTGGTTAAGCATGTGGCTGGTTAAGCTTTCAGGCTTCTAGCAACACAGTTCAGCTGAGAGCCATTCAGATATGAGGACACAGAGGCTTCCAGTCTGTGGAAACAAGATCAGCCGAGAAGTTGGCCAGGTGAGGTTAGCTGTGGCTTGTTCTGGCTCTCTGATCTTCCAGTGTTCACCCCAATAACTGGCCTCAGGTTTGATTTTATTAATAAGAACTTTTAAGATTCCTGCTACAGCATGGCATGACGTCAGCCACCTGCCAAAGTACGAAAAGTAAATCTCATTTGATGGTTAGATGCCTCAAAGGTTTTAATGGAAGCTTTTATTTCTCAAAGACAGAGAGAGAGAGAGACAAAGGTATAAACACTTGGAGCAATTGCTCACTGGCCTAAGTTACTATGAAAGTTGGTCGTTTGATTCTTAGAGTGGTCTTCCCCAGTCTGGAAGAGCATGAGACATTACTGCGAAGCCCGTGGGACAGACATCAGGGCCCCAAGGCTGCCCAGCTGGCGAAGAGTGCCAGCAGGTTAGGTGTGGCACCATCCATTCTTACATGCTCACCTGGCCATTCTGATGTACAGCTGATGTTAGCCACCCCTGCCTCTTAGCACTAATGGTCTGGAGAACAATGCCTTTCCTTTGTATGTCCACACTTTGTGGATTTTGCTCACATAGACTCTTACTTGGTCCTAAATAAACATGAGGTCGACTTGTGGGGGCCACTTTCCCATAACACATACAGGCTGGGAAACTGAGGACTGGAGGTATTTAAAAGGTCTGAGGAAGATACTGAGACACCAAGTTCAGAGAAAAAAGAGAAGAGAGGCTGAACTTTTCCTTGCCTTCTTCTTGGAACTATGGAAAAGCAAAGTAACCCACCGCATTAACACATGCTGTGAGCATCATCAGTGAAAAGCATGGGCTTGCATGGGAAATAGGACCTTTTTTTTTTTTGGTTTTTCAAGACAGGGTTTCTCTGTGTAGCTTTGCGCCTTTCCTGGAACTCGCTTGGGAGACCAGGCTGGCCTCGAACTCACAGAGATCCGCCTGCCTCTGCCTCCCGAGCGCTGGGATTAAAGGCGTGCGCCACCACCGCCCGGCGAAATAGGACCCTTTTTAAAAGCTTGCTTTAAAAAGTGCAGCCAGGAGTTGGGGAGACAGCTTGGTGGGTGAGCTCCTGATGCACAAATGTAAACACCAGAGTTGCGATGCCTAGAACCCATGAGAAAGCTAGACGGGTGTGATGGCCCGTCTGCAATCCCAGCACTTGGGGGACAAAAGCAGGCTACCTCCAGAGCAAGCTGGCTAGCTAGATGAGATGAGAAAGCTCCATGTTCAGTGAGACACCCTACCTCAATATAGAAGAAGGTGTGTAGAGGAAGACATCTGATATCAACCTCTGGCCTCCATATGCACACACACACACACACACACACACACACACGAATCTACACACATGAATATGTACACACATGCACACCACACACAGACATGTAAAAATAATAAAAAAATGAATAGTGAGCAAAAGCCTTTCAGAGGGTCAGTATGCTCAATATTAAGCACATATATTTCCATTTTGAATCTTTCATTTTTGGTGAGAGAAGCTACCATCTGTGGGTCTGTGGAGGCGGAGTGCTGTGGCTTGGGGACAAATGCAGACGCTATCCCACATCAAGAGAGGCAGGGTTGCCTCATGGCCTATGTGTCCTAAGCTGAGGCATTCAGACTCAGGACACCAGGAGGAGACTGGGTATGCAAACCCTTGGGACTGAATTATGGGGAATGTCCTCCAGACAACTTGGAGGCAAGAGACAGTGACACGTCCCTTACAAGTTTCAGCTGCTGTGACTCTTTGAGATTGTGCAGAAAGGAAATGCACTCATCACTTGAGCATCGGCTTCGGGTGGGAGTGGGGTAGTGGTTTCTGCCTGAAGAAACTCCTGGGGTTGTGGGCCAGTCATTGCTGGGGAGACCCTAAAGGAAGATATACAAATGCCACGTGAAAATATATGCAAATGTTTTCAGCAAGAAAAAAAAATAAGGGAATGGTATTGAAATCTTGACTTTTATACACAGTTCATAAGGTGATTTATACACAGTTCCACCTGGGCACGAACTAGAGTCATTTGGCCAATTTGTGTCTTTTTGATAGTTGGCTAACCAGATGAATGCATAAGAATGTTAAGTGTTTGTATTTCCTTTTCAAAAAAATTTATTTTACATTTTCCGTGAGAGAAGCTACTGTCTATGTAAAACAGTTGTGGTTTATTCTAGTTGTATAAGTGATGGGTGTTCCAGAGGTGAGGAGTCCTCCCCACACAAAATGAATCCTGTCATTCACATTTCCAAAGCCTCTGATGGGATCAAGGCAGTTTCTCTTGGAGACTCTGTCAGGGTCGAGTGGAGGGTGGCTGGACTTCCTCCAACACAGCTATTGGTATTTTTATCTGGTAAATGATTGTAGGAGTCTCTCCATAGATTTTAGGGCATTTAACAACATCCCTAGCTTCTGCCATTAGGAACCAGTAGTGCCAACAATTATGACAACCCAAACCTGTGTCTAGACATTATCAAATGTCCCTCAGCTGAGACCACTTCTCACACAGTCACATACCTGCTTCAGCAGGCCAGCATCCACCTAGATTCCAGAGTTCTGTCCGGAAGATGAGAGGTGAGCAGGAATGGGTTAGAGGATACTCAAGTTCCTTAAACAGGTATCGAGAAAATACAGGAAACTGAATAATTTTAAATATATATTTAGAACTCCACAGGTAGAGGTGGGGGTTTAAATTTTTGTATTGTGAAGTTTCCAGAAGGATTGTCCCTCTTGGTTCTGGTGGCAAAAGTGAAGGTATTGTGAGAAGGAGAGGCTAACACTGTGGACTCTAGGACCAGTCTGGGATGAGGACTCCACTGTCTCCACCTGATGCTTCTCCCCTGCAGTTGATGGTTGAGTTACATCCAGGGCCTGTGACAACCCTCTCCTTCCTCTCCAGAACTTTCAGGAAATGGTTTATAATAAAATCTCAGAGGAAGGTCTTCTCTGTCCCTCTTTGTCCACCTTTCCGACCACTCAAGGAGTATTTGTTCAAAATTAGATCTGTTATTTGAGAGGGGTGCAAGATCATGTGGAAGGTCTCAAAGAACAGAGAGCAAATCCTCCTGTAATCGAGTTGGGTTTCTGGTGTGTTTCTCTGTGATGCCTACCCCACCCCAGGAGCCCCCTGAGAATGGCAGGCGTGTTCTTGCAGTCATGCTGTGGAGACCACAGGCATCATTTCCAGCCTTGTTACCGGGTAAATGACAAGGGTCACCCTAGTCCATGTGACTCTCCTAACACTTATTGTACACATGCTGTCAGGATGTGATAGCATTGTTGTCCAAGACAACACGGTAAGGTCACCATGCTAACAATAGCAAACGCTAGGCAAAGTACCGATAGGCTATCAGACTTAAAGCTCACAGTGACAATGCTCCTCCCGGGACCACCGCTGACCCAGGGGAACGATGGATAAAGATCTTACAGTGTTTCTAAGATAGGGTAGTAGTTCAGATCCGGCAATCTGACCAGAGAATCTGCCCGTTTTGCTCGGTTATCATTGAAGTTAGTTCCTCACAATGTTTTTTAATCAACTTGCAAGATGATAGTGCAGAATTCGTTCAGAATTTCCCGATTGATTAACTAACTCTACAGTCCCTGCTTCCTAGTTTAAGCCTATTCTGTGCTGATATCCACTGCCACCCTGCTGGTGCCGGGGACGAACCCACAGCCTTGTGCTTGCTTGGGCAAACATTCTACCGCTGAGCCAAATCCCCCCACTGGGCAAAACTGAGCAGAGAGAGAAGTGAGTTTGGAGCCACTTGTAGGAGAAGACTAGAAAGAAATCACAACGTGGGCTTTAGCTCACCCTTAAACAAACCCTGCGGCTGAATGTTATAGATACCATATAAGAGGAGCAAGTACTGTGTGTATGTGTGTGTGTGTGTGTGTGTGTGTGTGTGTGTGTGTGTGTGTGAGAGAGAGAGAGAGAGAGAGAGAGAGAGAGAGAGAGAGAGAGAGAGAGAATATCTCTAAGGAAACGAGTCTGTTCCTTTTGGGAAAACAACAGAAACAACCAAGTTTTGACTTGTTCCAGGTCTACGACGTCTTTTTGGAATCTCAGTTCTGTGCCTTGTGATTACTTAGCCCAGATGGCAGGGCAGCACCATGGTGGCTAAGAACTTTGCCTCCTGTCACTGATCCACTAGGCTGCCACCTCTGTTTAATCTTCCCTACTATTTAAATAGCTAATCTAGTGATGGCGACTTCTTAACAGCGTACAGATCACTGAGTGGCTCCGAGGTGACCCACACGACCTTCGTGACTGTTTACTGCTGTTTCTTTAGTGGCCCTTATAGGACTTGTCCCTTGCTAATAATTAACGCATCTCCTGCAGTAGTGTCAAAAGGAATAGGTAAGGATCTCTGTGCCTAGCACATCTCATGGCAATTGTCTTGCCCTCTACACGGTAAAAATCAATGGAGAAAAGTTGTTTTAAAAACAGAATTCTCTGGGTGTGATGGCTAAAACCAGTAAGATCCTGACAAGTCAGATTGGAATCCCCACTGCCCCACTATTTTTAGGCAGCATCCTCTTGGGTGCTTGCAAGTATGGAAGTCTTGGGTTCAGTCTCCAGCATTTTATCAAGACTTGTCAAGATGGTGAGTGTCTGTAATCTCAGCAAGGCAGGAGGGTCAGAATTCAAGGTCATACTCAGCTATATAGTGTGCTTGAGGCTAGCCTGGGCTACATGAGACCCTGCCTCAAAACTAACCAACTTCTATTATGTTGAGCTATTATTATCCTTCTGTGTAAAAATGTCAAGGCTTTTATTATGAAGGGATGTTGAATGTTATCAAATGCACTGTCTGCACCTACTGAGATGAAGACATTTTAAAAAGACTTATTTTATTTTTATTGATTTGTATGTATGTTACGTGTGGGTTTGTGCACATGGGTGCAGGTACCATTTGATGCCAGAAGAGGGCGTTGGGTCCTCTGGAATTGGAGGAAGTTGTGAGCCACCTGATGTGGGTGCTGGGAATCAAACTCAGATCCTCTGAAAGAGCAGCACCCACTCTTAATCTCAGAGCCCTCTCCCCAGCCCACATACAATGTTTTAAAACGCATCCATTTTGTTGACATGATGAGTTGCATCTATAAATTTGCATGTGTTGACTCATAATTGCAACCCTGGAAACTAATAGTTTTGAATGATCTTTTTGATATGCTGTTATATTCAAATCTTTAGTGTTCCGTTAAGAATTTTTGCATCTGTGTTCATCAAGAATATTGATCTATAGTTGCTGTGTCCTTTGATAAGAGGGAAATAGTGGCCTCATAGAATAATTTTGGGAGGGCTTCCTCTCAATTCCGTGGAATAGTCTTGAGAACTGGTGTTTTTCCTTTTAAACCATAACTCCCTTCTCTTTATGGGGAGGTTCTCTGATGGATGATCCTGGGAGATTCCTAGCCCAGAGAATTTTGCGGTTCTCTCTTTCACATCCTGAATTTTCTTGCCCCATCTTCAGCTCCAAACAAACCCCTTACCACAAAACTGAGGCCCAAGCACTGATCATGAGTTAGAAAAGCAGAGTCCGAGGATGCAGATTCTTAGCGTCTTCGGGGTAACTGAGAGACATAAAGTGAGGAAGTCTTTCCCCTGGTAAGAGCTCAGCTAGCCCCCTTTGCTCCCTTCTATAAGCTTCTGGAACCCACGGACGTGGGGAGTCAGCAGGCTCACGTCCCGGGTCCCTCCCTTTAGGGTTTATACTTTTGCTGTAGAACCAGAGGTACAGGTGGGTCTATTCCACTCAGGACCAGAGGAGCTCAAGTCTCCTCCATGATGAGGTAAGGTGAGGTAAAGTGAGAATTAGGTACTGACGTATGTGATTGTGATTTAAACAGCGCTGAAACTTGAAGCTGTTCCAGGAAAAAAAAAATGCCAAAGTGACCAGTAAACTCAGTCTTTTCATTAAAATCCACAAAAGCCACAGAAAGGCTATCATTGGCTAGATTCCCAGGCCACCCAAACAGGCTGGGAGGTGGGGAACAAACCCCGCCCAAGCCCTAGGAGGGTAGAGCTGCCTCTGAGGACTTTTGGTCAACTTCCAAAACAGCGGAGAACCAGGCCATTTCTTCCAAGGATTCAAGAAGCAAGCTGAGGTTCTTTAGCCTTACACCCTGGCCTGCGCATCAGGATTGGGGTCCGGGTGCGAATCTAGGAGAAGCGCGAACGTTAGAGGAAGAACCCAAAGATCTTAAGCCAAGGGAAAGGACATAGCTCTCGGGCCGGCTGGATTTCGCATCACGCGAAACCTTCGCCTCCAGAGCCCGGAGTGGGGTGTCCTCTCGGAGGGGGCTTGGCAGCCCCTGTCCCTCACCCCTGAGCAGCTTCGAGGAAGGGTGTTTCACCATGGCTGAGGCCGAGGAGCCCAAGGAGGTCACTGAGGTTGCTCCGGGTCCCCAGGGACAACCTGAAGGTGCGAGGATTGAGGGACTAGGAGAACCTGGGACTGCAGACCTGGAGGGGCGGGAAGCGAGCAAGGGAGCTGCAGAGGCGCCCAGGGACCAGGGGGCGGGCGCAGAGGCGACTGCCTCGGGGAAGGAAGAAGGAGGCTGTGGGCAGGACGGAGGGATCGGGGAAGCGCAGGCGCAGGACCCGCTGACTGGCCCGGGAACCGAGACTCTCAGCAGAGCGCAGGGTGAAGCCGGGGCTGCAGAGCGAGACCCAGAGGGCGCGGAGCGCGACCCAGAGGGCGCTGGGGTCCTGCAGGGAGCGGAGAAGGAGCCGGGTGCCCAGCAGGTGCTAGAGCCGAGCCCCGGGCTAGGCACGCAGGGTGAGGCCCCTGAAGTCCCTGGGGACCATCGCCAGGAGCCAGAGGACCCTACAACCTCAGAGGCGCGGGAAGAGGTAGAGTCTAGTCTGGAAGCGCAGGGAGGCAGTGCACCAGGGTCGCAGATCAATACAGAAGCCCAGGGACCTGCAGGGGACAGCATGGACACAGATGCACCTGCAGGAGAGGCACACGGGTTAGAGGGTGAGTCCCAGGGTGGAGGGGAAAGCAGCCCTCAGCCCCAGGCTGAGGCGACTGAGGTCGCAGCCGCAGAGATCGGAGGACACGACCCCGGAGAGCTGGCGGGAACTCCAGCCGCAGATGCCTCCGGGGAAGCGGGAGCCCTGGGGAAAGACGGGTCGGTAGAAGCAGCTACAGAGGAGGCGAGGGAAGACGATGGCGAGAATGGGAAGCAGGGCGGGTTCGAGGAAGAGACCGGGGAGGAGGAAGAGAGGCCAGAACCGGGGTTGGAGGGACGCTGCGAGGAGGGCATCCAGGAGAAGCCCCTCGACGGCAGCCCCGATGAAGAGGAGGCTAAATCCACTGGGCACGCGGAGTCCCAGGCGGAGCTCAGCAACCACCTCGCCGAGGAGCCCAGCGCCCAGGGCGGAGAAGAATTAGAGCGAGTGAACGGTCGCAGGGAGAACGGCCCGGCCTCCGAGGTGGAGGACCCAGGACAGGAACACGACATCACCCTCTTTGTCAAGGTAAATCTTGCGTCCCCAGGCCCAGGAGTACACTGTCATTCTAATCTAGGCCGGCGGCGCAGAACCTAAACTGTGCACAAGCGCTTCCATCCACCAGCCGGAAGGGACCCCTAAGAACGCGAGGGTTGTGGATGCAACTCAGCGGTAGAGCATCTGCCTAGCATGTGTGAGGTGCCAAGTTCCATCCCCAGCACCGCAACGGTCTGCAGCATGCGCCTGCAGTGTAAGGTCTGGGACTCAGGGGTTTGGAGGTGGAAGTGTTTGGAAGTCAAGTCTAAGGGTGCTACCAGTGACGCCCCACCGTCCCTCGTCCCGAACATCCTAACTGGCCCTTCTAGTCCCAAGGTTATTAAAGAATTAGGAGGAAAACAAAAGGTGATCCGCCTTGTTGGTCTTCAAAGGATTTCTGCCAATGGAGCCTTTAATCCCCGAAGTGAAAAAATGTGAGCAGGTAGGTTCTCACTACGGAAGAATTCCCAGACTTAACTCCCAGAGGCCCAGGGTTGCCCAACATTTTCAGTGGCAGAGCAGATAATGTGTGTTCCGGGGGGCAGTGGAAAGTCTCTTAGGTGCTGTTCCGTTTATTGAACACTTTAAGATTTTCTTTGGAAGAATTAAAGATGCTGGGGACTTGAACATCACTCTGTGTAGTATTCGAGCCTTTCGTCAGGAAGAAAACCACGATTTCGTTTTTAAAAGAGCCTGTAGACACAAGAGGAGGAAGTTTTGAGTGTAAACAGGCATTTTTTACAAGGCTTAAAAAAAAAAAAAAGGACAAAGTCCAGCAGTGGCTCACACCAAAAGCTTTGTTAAAAAACAAAACAAAACAAAACAAAAAACAAATAAAGTTCTTCCTGGGACCTTTGGTCAGACCCCAGGAAGCTAGAGATAATAAGATGAAGAATGTGTTCCTTGTAGAACCCTAATCCTTCAGAAATACTTTCAAGCTTGTAGGAGCCACTTAGGTCTAAACCTCCTTGGCTGAGATTTTAATAAGTAAAAAGAAAAATGTTCCCAGAAGATCGACGTCAGGATTTAACCAAGTGTCTGGATGGCTAGGATCTGCGGTGTTTCTAGACAGTGAGGCTGTTTCCCATGCCCAGCACTGTTTTAAAGACCCAAGGAGAGTGGGAAAAGTGATGGGGTCCAACATGTGAAGGCCCAGCCCCAGGCTGGTCCTGTAGGGACTGGAGTGCAGGAGCTGGGTGATTACAGTCTGGGGGAAATTCTCCATTGTTCTGGTCACATGGCTATGTGATTCCAGCCAGCCTGCTTGGGTTGCAGTTATGAAGTGACCGGCAGCTTTGACTGGGTCCTCTGCTTCACTGCTCAACCCTCTTTAATCTGGTATTGTAGAGTTTCAAGTAAACCCAACTTCCTGGCCCAGACATAAGCTATACACACCCTGGTCTCCACCTCCTTTCTCTCCGGCCTTCCCTTAGCATTGTGTGGGTCCCATGGTCACCAACGGCACTTCAATGCCGGCTGTAGGAAAGTACTATGCACCAGGGGAGAACATATTCTTGGGCCTCCCAGCCTTGAAAACGGGCACATACTTCTGCCAGAGTGGAGTCTCCCCAGGATGGCTCTGACCTTGCCTCCACTTGGTTGTCAGCTGCACGCGGGAGACTCCCTGCAGTCCTCATGTCCTCTGTGCCCTTGGCCTCTTCCCTGGACAGACCAAATGCGTCATTACATCTCCAGTGCAGACGGCAGGTGTGGAAGTGACGAGGCTTTGGATGAGGAACTGGCCAGTGGGTCTGGATCGAATCCTGGCTTTGTCACTTTCTTGATACTCGTTGTTTAATCTCACAACATCACGGTACCTAGCCTTGGAGGTTGCTATGCAGTCTGGGGGACAGATCACCTAAAGCCCTTGGAGTTGTGCAAAGCTCTGCATTAGCATAGTGTCAGTGAGTGTGCTCACTGCCGCCTTTGCCCTTGGAGTTGTGCAAGGCTCTGCACTAGCACAGTGTCAGTGAGTGTGCTCACTGCCGCCTTTGCCCTTGGAGTTGTGCAAGGCTCTGCACTAGCATAGTGTCAGTGAGTGTGCTCACCACTGCCGTTGCCCCCTTCCTCCAGCTTTCTTCCGCTCCTGCCGTTTTCAAAGGGAACCCCCCTCTAGGTATTGAATTTTCATTTGCCAGGGATTAGAGTGTTATGAACACTCAAGCGATGTATCTTTGTGGGTATTGTGGTTGGTGTGGGCAAAGGTCAGGGTTGCACTGAAGGTGGGTGGGTGTACATAGGATATGGGTTGGCTGACTCCAGACTCCCTGTCTGTCTTTACTCTTCTTTAAGAAAACAAATAGATCACCGGGCGGTGGTGGCGCACGCCTTTAATCCCAGCACTTGGGAGGCAGAGCCAGGCGGATCTCTGTGAGTTCGAAGCCAGCCTGGTCTACAGAGCAAGATCCAGGACAGGCACCAAAACTACACAGAGAAACCCTATCTCAGAAAAAAAAAAAGAAAGAAAGAAAGAAAGAAAACAAATAGATCTCTCAACAGTGAGGGCAGATAGCTTCTGAGGGTCACTTAAGACCTGCCTCATGTTGATAAGGCGCCTTGGTTTCTGCTGATCCTACTAATCATTCCCTACTAATCATTCTTTCTGGAAAAACAAAGAAAGAACAAAGATACCCAAAAGAACAAAGATACCCAAAGGAAGGACAGCAGAGACCTTTGGTTCAGGATGTCTTCTAGATTATCACATTGTATTGGGAAAACGCTGAAACTAGGTCAGAATTACATTTTGTTACCAGCTCAGGCTTATCTAAGTTCTTCCGGGGCCTCCTTGCAGATGGACTCTGTAGTCCCCAGTGACAGGCTGACCAGCTTTGGCAGTGTGGAAAGGCACATGCTCATGGTGGTTCTCCTGGGCCCAGCAGACCTGTAGAGTTCCTGGAGATGGTCTTTGAAGTCTGGCATTCGGCTACAGTGGTATTCTTACCAACACTGCGCTTGGCCTGCATTCTGTCCACGACCTTTCCCTTTTACTGTTTTTCTTATTTTTCAACCAAGAAATATATTAGCGATACTATTTTATATATTATATACAATTTTATTTAAATATAATTGATTATAATATACACTAGAAGGGGTCTTAATGACACAGACAATGATAACCATAGCCTTAAGTCAGCTTATGATTTTGGCCAGCTGGTGGATTGTATTGCTCACCATTATGAGAGTTACCATGTTAATAACCTGTCATTTATTCTATGAATATACAAGGATGTATTCTTGTAAAGGAGCTACGGCCATGTGCATCATGTCAGGGCAGATTCCCTTGAGTTTTTGTGTATCAAATTAATGGCTAATCATTAATTGCTAATCTTTTTTTTTCTTCCCTTAAAGAAGAGTTAACTAGGTCACCAAGTTATAGGGTGATCCCCAAATATATTTAGTAAGAGAGATGTTTTTCTTTTTCACTCAGGACTAAGAAAGAACTTCATGAGAGCACTTGCTGGGGGTAGGGTGGGGCAGCAATCGAGAATCTAAATACTCACAGTAGTTTAACCGCCAAGGAAGGCTGGCTCACAGCAGGGTTTCTTCAAACCCAGCTGGTGTTCTCTGAAGCAGGGTTAGGGATAGGGGAGTCTGAGATAAGGCTTTTCTGACAAATTTTACATGACGTGAAAATCCTCCATGTAAGTGAATGACCCTGGGCCAGAGTCTAAGCGTTCTCAGGTTGTATTTTCCACAACTCACATTCAACTGGAACACACAGGTATAACTGAGCCTGTGGGTTTGTCTGGATCATCAGATCTGAATTAAAAAAAAAAAAAAAAAGTGAAACTGGAATCTGTTGAAAGTAAAACTCAAGGAAGATGTAGCTTCTGGCTATGTCAGCAGAAGGGGGAAAATAAATACGCTAATTAAAAGGCTGCCACGCACGCACTGCACACTGCATGGCTGGCCGGGACGGTGCCGGGACCTGCTTCTTAGAGACTGCTGGTCAACCAGTAGGCTGCTGCTCCCTGTGAACACTCGGCAGAGAACGTGTTGAGACCTGTTCTGTGGAGCTTGGTCTCTAGGGAACCTCCAGGGGAGATGTTATTTTCTCAACAGTGTGAGTATTGTGTGTTCTGGAGGAAAACCAGCAACACAGCACCCCCACAGCTTCAGTCTTCTCACTCAGGCTTTCCTGATTTTCTTCTAAACCTGCTTTGAAAATGACAGTGTGGCTTAGCAGTGTGGGTTTGCTACCCTCCTGCAACTGGACACACGAACACTGCACGGCGGTGGGGTGGAGGAGATGGAGGAGATGGGTAGCCACACCCCTCACTAATCTGAATGAGATGGGTACCTACTGGATTCGACCCTCCAACCTGGCCCTGCAATGGGCTCCTCATTCAGTCCCTCATTCGGTGATGGTAGGTGAGTACTCAGGTTGATGGTTTCAAGGTGACTAACAGTGAGAAGCAAGGTCTATACACAATCCTAGGTCCCCACAATCCCTGCCCAGTGTCCCTTGGGAGAAGAATAAGGCTGTATTCCCTCTGAGGAATGCAGGGCTATGGATGCTGGGACTTGGGGTTCAGGCGTCTGTTTTTCTGCCCCGCCCTGTGCACACTGCTTGTCTCTGAGCCTTATGGGAGCAGTTGTGTCTCTTGCCCTTCAGCACAAGCCCCTCCTCCTCACTGGAGGTCTCTTAGGGCCCAGATTTCACACAGCCAGCCTTCCTCAGTGAGGCATGCTCAGCTGCTCTATCTCGGGGAGCATCTGAAACAATCAAGACACAATACACTAGATCCTTTAAGTGTCTCACCCTTGCATTTTAGATACATAGATGTGACCTAAGAATTGAAGGACCCTGCAAAAACCCAGATTCTGGTCTGTGTTTGGGGGTCAGGTGTTATGCAGGGTTTCAGGATAGTCTGTTAACTCAGGATACACAAAGTACTGTATTTGGACACTGGGTTAGCATCAGAGAGCACATTGGTGTATGTTTTAGATGCTATAAACAAAAGACCTGAGGTTACCATAATAAGATACTGGATGCTGTGTCATTTATAAAGAGTAGATGTTCATTTGGTTCATGGTTCTGGAGGACGGGATCAGGAGCATGGTATTTGTTTCTGGATGGCTGTGTCATGAAATGTCAGAGGTGCCACTGGATGGGACAACAGGTCTAGCTAAGGTCTCTTTCTGCTTTACCAATGTTGTCATGAGTACCTCACCCTCACGACCTCATAACCCTAACCATCTCCTAAAGTTCCCACCCCCAAATATACCAACATGCGAATCTGGAGACCAAATTCCAGCACTCGAACTTTGGGGGTCACATTGATACTGGAGCAAAAAAGCAAGACCAAGAAGCTGATGTGAAAGACCCAGGAGTCTTTGCTTTCCTCTCTCAGCTCTCAGCACATCATGCAGCACAGGATGACACCCAGTGGGTGCTGGTGTGAGGGGAAGGAGGCTTGAGGACGGTGGGTGAGGTGCAGGCGTGCAGAGTACCAGGACCTGAAGACACAGCTGTCCCTACTACAGAGCTACCTATTTAGCTGTATTTGGCGAGTCACCATCATTTTCTGCTCCACAGATAGCAGGAGCCCTGATAATCTCCAGTACAAACCCTTCAAGGTTTTCTAAAGTGGCTGGCCTAGATTTGAGCAGCTGCATCTGGCCAGCAAAGCTTTGCTTGCGAGCAGAGCTAACCCGTGGTGACTGATGCTGAGAAGTGCACCAGGAGGCACGTGCTCGGGGACTCACTTGCAGTTCCAAGGGGCAAAACCAGCTTCCTTTTCTTCTTATACGAGGAATAGGCTGCAGCGGTGGGCAGTGCCAGCAGGAGCAGGCCCTGACGCTCCACATCCCTTCCCCCTTTGCTGTGGGAAGACGGCCTCTTCCACCTGCGTCAGACCTTCAGAGAGGTCTCAGCCTCCTCCTCAGGCCCACTCCTTATGCCTTTGACCTGGAAGTGATTTCCCCTCTGCCCCGTTGGCTAGAGCTGACTAATGGCCCCTTCTCCTCTAGCCCTTTCCCAGGCACAGGGCGGTGAGGCGGCAAGTTGGTTCAGTGTCTGCACATCTGAAACCTAAGACTAGCTATTCACTTCTGCGTGGTTGAAAGTATCGAAAGAAGAGTGTTTTAGGACCACGAGAAGAGGCGAGCTGAGGTTTCATCAGAACCCATAAAGGGTTTCAGAGCCAGCTGTGATCATCCCCAAATGACCTGTTTACGACTGCTTTTACTCAGTGACATCAGAGTTGAGCAGTTGTGACGGAGACTCTGTATAACTCAAAGTCTAAAGCATTTGCTGTTGGGTCCCTTAAGAAAATGTTTACTGGCCTGTAGGAACACCAGCTCTCGGTTGGCACCTGAGGCAGACACGTTTCCGTCCGCACAAAGCTGGGGTTTGGTTCAGATGGAGAAAAGGAACCAGACTGGAGAATAAAGGACCCGCAGGTTCTACCAGAGTGAGCAGGAAATACATAGGACGCTAAGCATCTTAGGTAGTGTTAGAAATGCGTTTTCTCTACAAAGTCCATAGTTTTGATTTCAATAAGGCCAAAATAAAACGCAGATTAAATATGTTCATATGCAAATCACAACAGGAGGTGTGTGTAGTTTACGTGGCTCTTTTGTGAAATGTGCTCTACATTTTTTTTGAAATGATAAAAATTAGCAAAAAGAAAAAGTGAACATAAAACATATAATATAATGAAAAGTGAGTCTTCTTCCATCTCTGGGTATGAGCTTTCCAGCCTTTCTCCCTAGAGATAACCATTAAAGTTCTTTCCAGAGACATCTGTGCATACCAAATGTGTATGCAAATCCTCTCAGTGGACTGGCTATTAATTGCTTTGTAGAGTTATGCCAAGACTTAGAATCCTTGAGCTTCAGCCATTGATGTTCAGAATTACTCAGGCACAGGAATTTTGGAGCAGTTTGGATGTGTTGTAGTCAGGATACTGGCTAGCTGGGAAGGATTGAAGGAAGCAGAGAACCTCCTTCTAAGATGGCTGAATCACTTGCTTCCTGGTGGGAGGTTCAGCTCTTCACCACGTGGGACACTGGTGCTGTGTTCATGTCTTCCAGCCTGCCCTGTGGCTGTCCCTAGAACAGGAATCCAAGGGAAATCAGAGAAAAAGCCATAATGCCCTCTATGATTTCATTTCAAAGTTACACAGTGTTGTGGCTGAGGATGTAGCTCAGCTAGTGGACTATCTGCCTGGCATGCTCAAAGCCCCGGGTTTGATCCCTAGCACCACATAAATGGGGTCTGGGAGGTGGAGGCAGAGAATAGAAGTTCAGAGTCATCCTCCACTATAGACCAAGCATGAGTCCCGCTGGCCGCGTACAAGATACTGTCTCAAAAACGGAAGTGTGACGTCTATGTTGTTTTGCTCATCAGACTAGAATTACCAAGCCTATCCTTCAAAGAGAGTGGTGTCAGGTGTCACCTTTTAAAGGGAAAGTCAAAGAATTTGTGGACACATGTTACAAACACCAATTGTAGTTTTATTGTCTCTTACAGAAACAGGGCAACAGAAATACGTCGCTCACTTTGTTTCAGTATGTCGTTTTCTTAGAAACCGTCCTTTATGCTTGTTAAAAACGTCTTCATAGTCTCATGATGGGTGTTCTCGATGACTGATCCTTCACACATGTGTAGGTGTTTTTCTTTCTTGATACACTAACCAGCACTGCACTGAACGTCCCTCCGGTCAGGCAACAATACCCGGAAGTTAAGTTGTTAGGCATGGCTTTGCTGGGAGAAAAGGTGTGCATGCCTAGAATATGATGAGTTTTGTGAAGTTCCTCTGCCATCCCGCCTGTGCTCAACTTTCCCCACAGCTTTCCCCATGGCCTTCCCCACTCCCGTCGGTTGTTATCAAACGCGTTGACTCCTAAAGATGGAAAATGATGGTGTTGTTGTTGAAGTCAGGCAGCCGGGGGAGGCTGAATCTCCCGCCTCCTGCTTCCTGTGGCTGATGGTGTAGGTCCTTTGTCTGATTTTCAAACAGGCTTTGGTCTCGTTCTTTTGTCCTGGAGGAGTCGTGGTCTGTCTTCCTATGTGCTCCGCTTACTTTCGTGGCAATGTGTGGGCTGTGGACAGGGGTGACCTGATCTCACGGTCATTTCTTGTCATTGGATGCTTGGGAATCAGTGTAGGCTACTCCGGCCTGGACGTCCCTCACTTCATTTGCTGCGATGTTTAAGTGCTCTTTGATGTGTTATACTCTGTAACTTCTTAAATGTCTAGGGGTTCCCTCTTCCACCCTAGATTTCTCCATTTGGTTCTAATTAGCAGGAACATTGGACAAGCAGAAGGGTGGGACTGGGGTGATACCCAGAACCACCCTGCCTAGTGCTTGATGCTTGTGCTTTGCTCTTTTTTGGGACACAGGATCCAGGAGCCCAGCAGGGAGATGTTCACTGTGCATCTTTATCAGCGTCCTGGGCCTTGCCTTGAGCAGGACCCCTATTGCATCTCAAGCCACAGTAGGATGAGGGGAGGAGATAAGGGGTCAGAGCAGGGCGACCATTGTCCCCATCCCCGAGTTGAGGCACACAGTGCTCTGATGTGAATCTGGAGTAATGGTCAGGGTACTGGCTACATCACAACCATCAAGGGTGTTGGAGCCTGGAACAAAGGCATGCTTGGTCTGGATATGCGGAAAATTAACACTGTTTCTGGTGCCTTTGGTGTCAGGGCCTTGGAGGCCAGTTCAAAGAAACCTGGGAAGATGCAATCTTCCCCCCAACTTTGTTTTCTTTGTTTGAGCTCCAAGCTGAAGGCCTTCTATGCTGTTCCCATGAATAATCAGACTGCATGAAGTTTTAGGTTGCACTCAATGGCTTCTCGGCAATCATTTAATTCTCCAAACAGAATTCAACACTTAAGAAAGCTCAAAGGAGGCAGCAATCAGATCAGAGGGGCCAGTCTTTGTTCATTGACATTTTAACCAATATATTACGACTCTGAGTTGTAAGCGGCACCCATGATGGAAGATTTGCTGCAGATCGTGGGGGCTGCTGTGTATGTAGCTCTTCCTGTCACTGGATGTGAGAACACAACTCCGCTGCTCTTAGACATTGCTCTGGTGTGTTCAAGTTAGTCAAGGGCTGAATCTGTGGACTCTTGTAGTATGGTGGATTAAATATGATTCATTACCTGCCTTTTTCTTTTAGACTACCAACCAGCTCCCAAATCACAACACAGAGACTTATTAGTTTTGAATGCTTGGCCTAGCTTGGGCTCGTTTCTGGCTAGCTCTTTTAACTTAAATTAACCTGTTCTCTTTATCTACCTTTTGCTTCAGGTCTTTTACCTTTAAAGGCTTTTTACCTTTCTTTCCTTCTGTGTATCTGACTATCACTGCTTCTCGTGTCTGGCCGGCTGGCGGCTGCCTCGCTCCTGGCCCCAGGTGTCTCCCTCATTCCCTCCTCCTCCTCCTCCTCCTCCTCCTCCTCCTCCTCCTCTCATTATTTTTCTATAGAGCCTAGATTTCTCTGACTTTTTCTCTCTGCCCGCCAGCCCCGCCTATCCTTTCTTTGCCTAGCTATTGGCTGTTCAGCTTTCTATTAGACCAATCAGGTGCCTTAGGCAGCAACACATATTTTCATAATTAAACAAATGCGGCATAAAGAAATGTAACACATCTTTGCCTAGTTAAATATTCCACAACATGACTCTGTATTCTGTGATATACTGGCCACTGAGAAGTAGGATTTGGTTTACCTCCCTCTGAATCTGATTGGACCTTTTTGACCCACATGGTGACTGGTAGAATATGATGCCTACAATGCTGTCGTTGGTGGTCCAGGTCCAGCCTGGGTGTTTTCATTTATTTATTTATTTATTTATTTATTTATTTATTTATTTATTTATTTATTTATTTTTAATTTTTTAATTTTTTTGCTTCTTTAAGGAATTGAAACAAATACTCAAACAGATTGCAAAAGTAGCCATGAAACTTTATTACAGTGGACCACATGAGTGAGGCTACTCAAGGGCCATGATTATTGTTGGGGCTTCCTTTTCTGGAGTTCAAGAGGAGCAAGAGTTTGGTTGCTAAGGGGTGTATCATGGGCAGCTCTCTATTTTGATAGATGATCTTAGAGTATGTAAACCTTTGCCCACTGTCCCTTCCCATGATGCATCTGATGTCCATACTCTGCACATCCAACTATGCATAAGCATAAGATAAATAAACATGAGGCAAATAGGAGATTCTCCTAAAAGTTTGCTCAGATAACACAGTTTGTCTTATATCCACACCAGTCTAGGCCAGATTGGCCCAGTGTCTGGAGTTCCCATGTTTGTTTTAGGATGTTTTGGATAGAAATGGGGCATTATCAAGGAGCTGCCAAGGGGGAGCAACTTACTTTCATTGTGAAAATCAGATATACATGTAGCTCAGTGCAGGTGTAGATCAGTTCAGGTGGGGCCCTAGGTTGCTAAGGGGTTGCTAGGCACATTGATCACAGAGAGGTATGTGCATTATGTTCAGGTAAGGGTCTAAGGCTGCCAGATGCATTATTAGGAGGTGGAAGCGTGCACAGCCCAAGCCAAGTGTGGCCCCAGGTTGCTGTCCCCATATCTGCCTATCTCAGGGCTAGCAGTTTTTTTACTGTTGAAAGTTGCATCACTTCTGCCCATCCGCTGGTACTCCTGAGGTCACCACACTGGAGAGGCCCCCTTCAGGCAGTCCACTTGATGGTCCCAGCTGAACTCAGCCTTACAGCTATGTCCATGGGGCACTGAACACCCGTGGGAAGCTACATCATCTTTCCCACACGTCGCCCATGCACCCGTTGACCGCTGAGCGACTGTGTCAATGCCCGGTTGGGTGCAAATGTCACTTGGACAGCTGTGTCTAAACGACCTAACAGGGCAAGTGAGAAGACTCAGAGAGTAATAAAGCACTTGCTGTGTGAAGCTGGAAACCCGAGCTGGATGTCTGGATCCCACCAGGTGGCAAGAGAGAACTCCCGAGGAACTGTCTCCAGACTTGCGTGTGCATGTGTGCAGCGCATACACAAGTACCATTTTTAAACTATCAGGAGATATAGCAAAACAATCACTTTAGACTCCTAATTCTAGGATACTTCGTCACATGGCAATTGGTGATGGGTACGTGTAAGCTCATGTCTTCTCTAGGCTGGTCAAATATGAGCAGATAAGAAGGCTGGGCCCAGATGGGAGGGCTGGAATGGGCAGGGGCAGTGGTGGGGTGGTGTACAGAGGGGGTGGCTTCCTGTCACAGTCAGCCTTTCTATTTGGTTTCTGCATATTTTCCCCCTGGAGTCAGTCTAGGGACTGAAACACCCTGTCACTCAAGAACTTAGAGCAGAGGGTGTGTAACAGCAGGCTGCGTTACTAAGCAGGCTTTCAGAACAAGGTGTTCCTTTGTTGAAATAATTCCCTGTGAGAATTTTACAAGGAAATAAGCTTTTCATCTCCATGTAAAAGCCCTGGCTGGTATTGGACCACATTATTAACTAAGGATTAAAAATAGCCCCGCATTTTCCGAGCTTAATTCACATAAGGAAAAAAAAATGTCAAGGGACATTTCATTTGTTCGCTTACTTTTCATGGCTTGGCTTTACTTGCTGTGACAAGGAACACCAGCATCACTAAGCATTTGAGGGCCGAAAGCTATGTGGTTAGGCAATTAAGCTATGTGGGCCAAATCCTTGATCTCGCTAATAATAAATTAATTGTTACCACAGTTGACAAGAATAAATACCATACACAGTTTAGAATACGTTTAGGATTGGGGAGCTGTTTGAAAAGGTAACGTCTGGGTTTCATAGTCTTGAAGTCTAAAGTGTATTTAGGAGTGGAGTAGTGTTGAATGGAACCAGTTCTGAGTTAGGTCTTTTGTCCTAATAGAGCAGAATTCCCGAGTAACCTGCAGACACATTTGACCAATAGTGAACAGATGATGCACCTGGATCCCCTACAGGGCTGGTTCACTGTGCAGACTTTTATTTGAGGGGAAAAAAACAAAAAACACTACACTTTATTATTATTATTATTATTATTATTATTTGCTAAAATAAACCTTGCTTACTTAGGACACTTTTCCCCTTTATGGTCTTAAGAGAAGTATGACCCATAATATTTGTGTCACGGTATCATCAAACAGGACAGTCCATAACATTTGTGCGGTGGGATCGTCAAACAGGACGGTGAACAATACTGAGGGTATGGGGTGGACTTGAGGCCACCATGGCCTCTCCTTTCCCTCCTCCTCGGGTGGCAGGTGCCTGCCCATCCAGCTTCTTCCTCTTCAAGGAGCCTCATTTCTGCCTGGGTTTGGCTGTTTGTTGTTGTCCTAGCTGGAGCAGACAAGGGACAGAGGGACACAGAGCCAACCAGGTGGTGTCTGTTGCTGTTAGTGAGGGTCCCATCTGCCCGCCTCTCTAAAGAAGTCAGAGACGTTCCAAGGTGTCTGCAGACTTCTGTGTCATGCTCCCCTTCTCAACTTCAGGGTGGCCTGCTTGGGTCACCCCAGGAGCTCCATCCTGTTCTGACCGTGGAAGGGATAAGACAGTGGAAGGTGCTGGTGCAGACCATGGAGGAAGGTGGGAGATGGTGCTGAATCAAACAAAGCTATGGTAGAGGGAACCGGGACAGAGAGGAGGGGCCTTGGTGGGTAAGGCCGTGGAACAGCTTGCCCTCAGTCTGGATGAGACTCACAAATAGGAATTCTAGGACTTGATCTGAGAAATCACGTTCTGAGGTCTGATGCCAGCATCTCCCCAGAGCCCTGTATTGATTTCATGGTCCCTGTAAAGGTGTTCTTGTCCCCTCCAGCAATGGTGAGTTTAGGTGGTGAATGTAGACAGTATGTATAAGTTGTTGCTTTGGACCTTGTCAAAGAAGATAATTCTCTACAGTGTCGTCTCCATGAAAAAAGTCAATACATGAATTGTACTCATTCCTCTCATATTGGATTATAGATCCTCTGCTAATGCTTGTCTCCTAAGAGGCATCCATGGATACTTCTGTATGAGAGTTTAAACCTGAAGTCCCGATTTTCAGCACTCTAAGCCTATGGAGCACCATACTCTTGTTGATTAGCTTGTAGATTTCTTAACTATCAATAAAACCTTTGCTGCCTGCACCAATGGTGTCTCAATAAACACATGAGAAGAATGATAAACCTTCCTGTTACTATTCAGTTCATTCACAAGGACAAGTTCGTAGACTGTATTTGGCTGTGTTTCTTGAACATTCTCCACTGTGGGTGGGAGCTCCAGGTGTTCTCAAGGGGACTAGAAACCTGATCAGGAAAAGAGGAAAGCGAGTTAAATTCCAGAAGCCGATGCTCTTCTGAGTGGGCTTGTCCTCTCTTCCGGTGCTGCTGTCACTGTCCCCTTGACCTTGAAGATTTGCTGCTGCACCAAAAGTGCCCAGTGTCTCCGTCCAGAGCCCTCAGAGGCTGGGAAAAGGCACTGAATGGCCAGAACTAGAGTTACAGACACTTGTGAACCTCCATGTCTGTGCTGGGAAATGAACGCTGGTCCTCTGGGAGAGCAGCAAGTGCTCTTAACTACCGAGTCATCCCTTCATCCCCTAAAGCTTTATTTTTTAAAAATAACATGTATTTTTAAAATAATGTGGGTCTAAGGGAAGCTTTGCCTTCGCTCTTGTCCCCAAAGCCTCCTTCCTTCCTTCCTTCCTTCCTTCCTTCCTTCCTTCCTTCCTTCCTTCCTTCCTTCCTCCCTCCCTCCCTCCCTCCCTCCCTCCCTCCCTCCCTCCTCTCTTTCCTCCTCCTCCTCCTCCTGCTCCTTCTTCTTTGGTTTTTTCGAGACAGGGTTTCTCTGTGTAGTCCTGGCTGTCCTGGGTCTCACTCTGTAGACCAGGCTAGCCTCAAACTCAGAGATCTGCCTGCTTCTGCCTCCCGAGTGCTAGGATTAAAGGTGTGTGCCACCACCACTGCCTGGCACCCTCTCGGTTTCTTCTCTGTACCTGGTGGGTGTGAATTCAGGTGCCCTTGGAGGTCAGGGCTATGGAATCTCTCGGGCTGGAGTTTCAGATGGCCGTGAGCCACCCCATGCGGATGCTGAGAAATAAATTCAAGTCCTCAGTAGGAACAGTTAAGTGCTCTTAACTGCCGTCTCCTCAGCCCCATCCTTGTTTTGTGAGACAGGGTCTCCCACTGGGACATGTGGCTTTTGGAGTGGGCTAGGGTGGTTAGCCAGTGAACCCCAGGGATTTGCCCCTCTCCACCTCTCCAGCACTGGCTCTTGTGTGGCTGTTAGGGGTTGAACTAGGGTCCTCACACTTGAGTCTTCAGTACTTGATGGACGGCTATCACCCTGGATCCGTATCTTACATTTTCTGAGTAAATTTTCTTTAGTTGAACCAGCTTATGGATGAGACAGGCAAAGCCATGCTCACCTCTGTGCTCCCTTCTTACCATGCCTGTTGGGGGAAGGGAGTCCTCTGGGGCAGGTCCCACAGATGACGGTACTACTGTGGGTTTGGCCAGAGATGGGCTCCAGGCATCCAATGTGCTCAGTTGGTTTAGAGGATGTACAAGGCCAGGCAGGACAGGTGGAGGTGTATAACCAACTGTAAAGTTACCAATCCCTAAGATCAACACTCCACCTTGAAATTCCTAGAGAATTCTCATTTTCAGTCTACATGGATGCCTTTATTTTAGCGACACGTTGACGTGAACTCTTCCAGAAGTACACAAACAAGAAATTCACTTTTATTCCTATCTTCCTTTCCAATAACTCAAGGCTTTCTGTGGGGGGTGGGGGGTGGTAAAGTGGGGCAGTTCTTTTGAGGTTCAGAAGGAGAGTCCAGGGTCCCCTTTGTCTTCTTTGGCCCAGGGAAAGCTCTGACCCCGCCCCCTCTCCTCCTGGAAGTCCCTTGTTTCCTCTACCTGTCCCTGGGTCTCCCAGTAGGGAGAGGGTAGAGCTGGGAGGAGGGGCCTGGGCTCGCTGGCTCTCCAGGTCCTTTTTGGTCTCACACAACTCCAGTGTCATAGACTGACTTTTAAGAAAATTTCCCCTCCCTTCTCCCCACCAAGTCCCTCCCTGACACCCCCACTTCCCCTGGATCCACTCCTCCATTTCTCTTCAGAAAAGAGCAGGCCTCCCAGGGATATCAACCAAACATGGCACATCAAGTTACAGGAAGACTAGACACATACCCCCATATCAAGGCTGCATGAGGCAGCCCAACAGGAGGGAAAGGGTCCCAAAAGCAGCCAAAAGAGTCAGAGATTTCCACACTCTCACTGTTAGGAGTCCCCCAAGGACACCAAGCTACACAACCATAACATATTCAGAGGACCCGGGTCAGACCCATGCAGGCTCCCTGATGGTCACTTCAGTCTCTGTGAGCCCCTATGAGCCCTGGTTAGGTGATACAGTGGGGGCCGTGATCTTGTGGTGTCCTTGACCCCTCTGGCTCCTACAATCCTGCCTCCCCTCCTTACGAGGATTCCCTGAGCTCTGCCTAATGCTTGGCTGTGGGTCTCTGCTCCGGTTTCCATCAGTTGCTGGACGAAGCCTCTCTGAGGACCAGTATGCCAGGCCCGGGACAAACCCACTCTTACAAAGACGGTTCCAGTCCTGAACCCAGCTCCACACCCGTGTTTTGACGGGCACCACCCTCATTCACCAGCACAGACTGGGTATGAACATGCCCTGTGGTGTGCCCCATGGTGGCTGGGGCCTTCTGGGGACTGTGGCTGCTGGAGATTTTTTCCTCTGTATTTGCTTCCCTAGGTTTGGTGGAGGCTTTCAGATAACAGCCTGTCTCTGCATCTCTGTCATTTCCTCGGAGGCCCTGTCATTTCTGGTGCCCCTTTGGCACAGCCCAAAAGCGTTCTCTTCACTACACCTGCCACACAAACACATCTGACAGCGTTGTGAGCCGTCCCAGGGCAGCTCTCCCGGGCTCAGGGAGCATTACGGAAGTGAGACCAATTCAGCTTCCTGGTGCCATTAGAAAAGACTCTTACGTTGTTTTCCAAGCCTCTATCTTGTTGAAGGTTCCAGTAGGAACGTCTCCAGGGGTGTCCAACCTTCTGATATTGTCATGCGATGTTGACATTCATCAAGCTGTCTGGCTGCGTGCGTAGCTGTCCTGAGACTCCTGGGTACTGAACGCTGTGGTTGGATGTATATTTTTGCAAACAAAAGATACTTCAGGGGGTTGAGGTTGGCATGAGCTGGGTCCTTTGTTGGCCCAGCTCCCCGGCTCTGTGGGTGAGAGCACAGCACTGTATGACATCTGCCTGTGCAGCAGCTTCTTGGGTCATCCGATCACAGCCGGGGTTACCCCCACACCCCATTCCCTTCTTGGAACAGACTCCATCTCTCCTATGTGATTATTTTCTGGTACTCTTTCTCAAAATATTTGCAAGTTGTTCTGTGCATGAAGTGAGATTTCCCACTTTCTCTAAATTCTAGTTTCCCGAGACTTTGATAAAAAATACCTGGAAATAATGGTGATTCTTGGGAAGTGGACTCCCCTGGGTTGTAACCAGGATATGGAACAGATAGGTTTGGAAAATGGCAGCCCTCGTCTCGCAAGGTATCAGTGTGTCTATTTGCACGTGGAAGTCAAGGTAACTCACTGCCCGACCCTGGGCAGCTGTAACCGCTTCGTGGTGCGCAATGAGTTTGGGGCATGGATCTTTGGACACCTAGCATGTCATCCTGCTTGGAAAATGTGAGTCTTGGCGTGGTTTGCTCCATGCCTGGGTTTCAGACAATGATGTCAAGCTGACCCCAGGTCGGGGAACCCTGAAACAGGGTCAGCTGCTTCCTCCTCTGTTCCCAAGGATGAGGTGGGGTGGATGGAAGGCCTGCCAAAGAAAGCATGGGACATGGAGAGGACTTCCTTCTGGCTCAGCCAGTGTGTGAGCCAGTGTGTCAGCTGGTGTGTCAGCCGGTGTGTGTCAGCCGGTGTGTGTCAGCCGGTGTGTGTCAGCTGATGTGTGTGAGCTGGTGTGTCAGTCGGTGTGTGTCAGCCAGTGTGTATCAGCCCGTGTGTGTCAGCTGGTGTGTGTCAGCCGGTGTGTGAGCTGGTGTGTCCCCTGGTGTGTGTCAGCCATGTGTCAGTCATCCTGACCCGGAACCCTTGACTGTACAAGGATTTAACTATTGCAAGATGTCGAGTGACATTGGACTGTTAAAAGCAGAAAACACTCCTTTGGGATGGAGTTCTAGAAACAGTTTGTGGTCGCCCCCCACAAATACCACACTGTTTTTGTAAAAGTCACGACTAGTTTTCTGCTTTGAAAGCTTACCATCACCTTCTGGAATATTCAACATGATGTGACGTCACCCTTGCCTGGTTGACCTCTGTCCCTTCTCACCAGCAGAACCACAGCCTGGTTCGTTCCTAAGGCTTATGAAACCTGGCATTTCGGCTTAGTCAAATGGGCTTCTTTGAAAATCTCTGAGTGTCAGCGGACTCAAGGTTGACACAGCCTGGGGTTCTGACACGTGACGCTGTAGATAGACTTGACTAAATTACACGGAAACAGAACCCCGCCTCCCCCTGATGTCACCAGGCTTGGGGTCACACTGTGTCTCACGTGGTCACCTCTCTCTTCTCTATAATCATTCTGTTAGCACTCAGGGATGTTCATTTGTTTGGGGGGTTTTGTTTTGTTTTTATTCTGGTCAAAGTTCTTCCATTAAGGAAGACAACTTCAGGATAAACTAATTACCCAACTGACTTGACATAGCTCTTGTTCTAGTCATTAAAATGAAGCAAAACTTGTCAAGGACCACGCCCCTCATGAGCTCCATTAACAACGTCAATTCATCCAGTGGCGCACGCCTTTAATCCCAGCACTCGGGAGGCAGAGGCAGGCAGATCTCTGTGAGTTCGAGGCCAGCCTAGTGTACAGAGTGAGATCCAGGACAGGCACCAAAACAACATGGAGAAACCCTGTCTCGAAAAACAAAAAAAAACAAAAAAACAAAAAAAAGAATTTCAATCCAAGGAGCAAATGAACAAATTACGGCCCGTGCTGCTGAACTTATTTGGTGACCGTCCCTCAGAGTTTTGGTGACCAGCTGCAGTCATTAGCACACGGTTTCAAAATGCTGCGGCACAGTTTGGTCAGAGATCTGGCAAGTGTGTCTCTAGAAAATGGAATTTGTGAAGTAGGGACGAGAGTATCCACCGGTCTTCCCACTCCCTAACACCTGTGATGAGGTGTGCCTCTGGGAGGGTGTAGAGGGGTCCCCAACAGGGACTTGTTTGCTGCATGTGCAAAGAAATTCACCGAGACTATCCTCTCCCAGGATCATTAGCACCCTTATGTGAGGTGGACCTCCAGAAAGCCACCACTCGGAAACATCATTTTTCTTTCTACATAGCTCTCTGAGATTCAGGCTTGCAAACCAGGTTAGAGGAACATGTTTTAGGTAGATTCTTCTGAATCTCACAGATTTTATCATGTCGGTGATCATTGCCTCCTACACAAACAGTTAACAACAGAGCACTGGTTTCCACCATCTTTTCACACTAAACAGAGAGCATTCCTAAACCCACACGGCCCCAATCCAATCCCTGCCACATGTAACTTCCCTAAGAACCCTTAAGAGACTTCTGATCTCCTGAGGAACAAAAGTTGCTGTAGATTCGCCAGCTCCCAGCGGCCAAGAACTTCATAC